>ML786939.1:187096-208035 GCA_009831015.1 Picea engelmannii
GTACCATAAACAAGTGCATCAACCATGCACCAACCTGTAATCAACCTATACCATAAACAAGTGCATCAACCATGCACCAACCTGTAATCAACATGTACCATAAACAAGTGCATCCAACCATGTACCAAGTATGTGCCAATCATGTTTCAACTAGTCATCAACTATGACTCATCAATATGTACCAACATCATCAACTATACACCTCATGTATGTGCGCCAATTCATCAACTACTTATCTCAAACATGTACTCAACATGTACCACAACCAAAATCCCTCATCAATTTCATCATCAAAATATGATTTGTAGCTCTATAATAGACTTGTTTTATATGATCACATTCCTACAAACCTTCCTTAACTTTAAAAACAAGAGACTAGCATTTTCATCAAACTTTTCTTTAGTCTCACATGCCTAGTTTTGGATTAGTCAACAACCCTAAATTGAAGTAATCACAACTTTGAACCTGTAATGTATAAATATATGAAACTGATACACAATGTTCTTCAGTGTGTTTTATGCAATTCCTCCAAGTTTCACTACTTGGAACCTCGAGTTATAGCAAAAATGGAATACCTTGCTGAATTCTGGCTTATTCTAGACAACGACCTTGTAGAGTGTGTCCTGCACAAAATATTTGATAAAATGATATGAAACTATTACAAATAATACTATAGACTGTACTCTAACCAACACATTTGGTCTCACTAAATTTGGATCTGTTATGAAGAAGTTATGACGTCTTTAAGTTTGGAGCTGAATTTTGGCTTATTCCAGAGAGCGACCTTGCAGAGCGTGCCCCGCACAAAATTTTTGATACAATAATCTGAAACTATTACAAAACATACTAAATCCAATACCCTAACCAACACATTTTGTCTCATTAAATTTGGATCTGTTATGAAGAAGTTATGATATTTTTACCCAAAACACCTGATTTTGACTAGTTTCATGATTGGCCACAAACCCTATTTTCCACGGAGTGTAACTCCCAAAATACAACGACCCACAAGATGAATTTTGTTTTACAGATATTTGGATATCTTTTCTCACTTTCATATCAATTTCACAGTCTGAATCATTATAGAAAAAAGGTTTTAGTGAAAATGGCGAGATGACCTGTAAATAACATACCTTAGAAAGCACCATCAAAAGAATTTATCCTTCCTTGCATTTCGGCCTTCTATTTTTTCACCTTCACTCAGAATTACGGTTTAGATATCCTTGGTTACCTCATAAACATATATATATTCAATATTCTCAAGTGTAATTCAAATGAGAGAGCCTTGCCTCTTATTTATACTCTCCAAGTAGCTTCCTTAAAAACATCTTGTAGGTCACTTGATCCACTTTCCTTATTTTAGGGTTGGGTCCACTTCTAATTTCTCCATTAAATTTATTATTGAAATAATTTATTTTGTATTCACTTTGAATTATAATACACTCATCACTTCACTTTATTATATACCTTTTACAATCTCTTAAACCACTTTGATTACTTTGACCTTTTGGGGCTTCTAGATGACATATGAGGGTCCTCCAACTTCGTAAGGCCATAACTCTCAAACTGTGAGGATTTATGTGACGTTCTACATACCACCATAAATGGAATGAAATGTACTATCCATATAGAATATTATTATCTGAAAATATATCATAACTCATACCATTACCCATCAAACAAACTTGGGTCCATTACCCAAACCTGGGGTCTCCAACTTCTCATGGCCATAATTCTCTAACCGTGAGGAATTATGTGACATTCCACATACCACCAGAAATGACATGAAAAGAACTATCCATCTAGTATATTTTCTCTGATAAATTTACTTTCCTTCATCTCATTATTCCAAAATTAATCATGGGTTCTCTTACTCCACAAAGCGTCTTCCCGTGAGGGCTTTCACCATAAGGGGACCACTTTGGATTTCATCCATATTTATTTATTATCAACCATGAAAAAACAATAATGAGTCATTTTTACATCAAACAATATTGGGTCCATTACCCAAACCTTTGTGCTACGAGGCTTTCTTCAAGGGTTGACATCAATGACAACCAACCTTAATCAACAATCTCCCCCTTTGGCATTGATGGAAACACTTTGATGCAACATTGAAATCATATCACTCATGCTCCCCCTGGAACCATGCCTCTTTCCTCTGCATATGATAAATCTTCTCCTCATGGAACCATGCCTCTTTCCTCTGCATATGATAAATCTCTCCCCCTTTGTCATCAATGGTAAATATATCTTTCCATCCAGGGTTGCTCCCCCTTACAGAATGTGCTCTTATGGTGCTTCCTCGTGTACATCTAAGACATATAAGATAAGGATTCAAAAACAATTCAAAAAACATTCATTTTTGGAGTATAAATAACTCCAAGTCTTTGGCGAAGACATTCAAAGTCTTCCCATGGAAGTTGTTTTGTAAAGATGTCTACCACTTGTTCTTTTGTGTCCACATACTCAACTCTGATGTTATTTTCTACAACCTGTTCTCGTAGAAAGTGATACTTGATTGGAATGTGTTTAGTCTTGGATTGCATCACCAAGTTTTTTGAGATACTAATGGCACTTGTATTATCACAATATATTGGAATGGGCTCATCATACTCAACCTGTATATCTGTAAAAGTTTGTTTCATCCAAAGAACCTATGTACAACATGATGTTGCTACAATATACTCTGCCTCGGCTGTAGATAGAGATATCGATGATTGTTTCTTGTTTAGCCATGATACCAAACACTCACATAAGTAGAATGCTACTCCACTAGTGCTTTGTTAGTCATCAATAGAACCTGCCCAATCTTCATTTATGTAGGCAATAAGTGATAGATCTTTTCCTTTTGGATACCATAATCCAAACTCTTCTGTTCCTTTGAGATATCTGAGGATCCTCTTTACTGCAAATACATGTGATTCCTTTGGTGCTTTTTGAAATCATGCCACATGTCCAACTGTCTACATTACATCTAGTCTAGATGTTGTCACATATAGTAGGCTGTCAATCATTGACCTATATTGCCTCTGATCTGTAGACTTTGAATCATCATCTTTGCTCAACTTACAATTGGTTTTCATGGGAGTGATAACTGGTTTGCAATCTTCTATTCCGAACCTCTTTATCATTTCTCTGATATACATGGTTTGAGAAATAAAAATTCCTTGGTTTATTTGACATATCTGAAGTCCCAAAAAGAAGGATAGTTCTCCAAGTAACAACATTTCAAATTCATTTTGCATGTCTTCTACAAATTTTTGGCTTAACCTATCATTATCACTACCAAAAATAATATCATCAATGACGTAGGCACGCCACCCAGGGCACGTCCGCTCACAGGACCTTCTCTCCTTCCTCGGCCCGAAGAACTCAAAGGTTCCTTATTTCCCTATCAGGGAATATTCCACCCACAACAAACTCTTCTACAAGACCTCCCTTAAGGATCGGGAAATTAGCGTTGGCCTTTTCCTTTGTTATCAGGATTCCTCCTATCGGGGGTTTTACATATGAAATGTCCAAACACTTTGATTTCCCGATCCCCGATACGCTCCTTTTCCATGATAGCCCTCCTGTCTATAGACCTTGTCTCATACGACCGTTAACCCGTGACCGCAGTCTTGTCCCATCGGGGTTACGGGATTACTAATGCTACAAAACACTTACCCGTGGGATTCTCGATTCCTCGAACACCGATTCTCCGTCAGGCTGACATTTGTCTTCCACTACAATGCCTCTCTCCTTTCCAATGTACTGACAGCTGGCCACACGATCGTACCTTCCTCCTTGTCGGGATTTTGCGGTTCGCGAAACCAAAATTCATAAACACTTTGTCACCGGGATCACCGATATCCCGATGACTCAAACTCCGATGGATGATTCCTTATCGAGGATTTTACCAATGGAACTGATTGCCTCCATGCATCCCTTCTGATGAACGGTCCCGATTCCTCCGGGGTTTCGGGACTTGTAATGTCTCGACTTCCTTATCCTCGGGGACTATGATATGCCGATTCTCGACTCTCTCTAGATTTCTGACACGCGTCCCAAATGATGGACGGTTCAGATCAACCCTCTGGGTTCGCTACTTTACAAGACCATGAACATTCACTTACCTAAACTTCGATGACCACAATCCCGATCTAGTGACCACGCGACATGTGTCCTGCTTCAGATCCTACGACTATGATCCCTCCACTGTTTTTGGGGCTCTCCTGGCCACAGATCCTTGGCTCCTGAAATTACGAAATGCAGGTGAACTCATGATCCCCTTCCACCTGTTCCAACAGATGGACGACCCAGATCTTCCCAGGGTATCGGGGTTTCGAATGTCGAAAAGAAATCGACCACGGGATTCCGATTCTTCGAATCCTGATGGTAACTCTTGTGCAACTTCTGTCAGATCCAATGACTCATGACTCCTAGGGCTTAACTCCCAACATGACCATAACCTCTTTGCTTCTCTGGTAGATCCAATGGCTGATGGGGCTTTACTGATCCTTCACTGTAAGATCCTGACCATTGATTTCCTTTCTCCTTGAGGATTTCTTTTTAAAATAATTAAGTGTTCCTCTCCGGATTTTGTCTTTCTGCGGCGCTACTGTGCAACACCTAATTTACGCACTCCATGGAACGAACTTCTAGTGCTTCTCTTCAGTGAACTTGGAAGCCTTATCCCTCTTGAGATTCACACAATTCTGGGTATCCACGAAGACTCTTGCATGCACTCCTTGGGGAAATCCTCGAACTCTTCTAAGTGTTGAGTTCTTTTGACTCTGTGCACGCCTGCATCAAGAGTCCTTCAATACTTTGCTTAGTTTCATGACTGAGACTCTCCTTAGCCCATGCACACCTTGCATGGCTCGTATAACCCGATTTCACTTCTAGGTGAATGAGAACAAGAGCTAACTATCTGAGCCTTCTGTCAATGTACTCCTTTCAGACGACTTCAACTACACTCCTTACAGGAATCCTTGCTCAGATGGAGAAAAATTGTAACTCATTCCACTCCCTCTCAGATTTGAATCTCAACACATGAAATCATATACACATCATAATAAAAAATGCATACCAGGAAGTAAATACTCATGAGCATAGCATTCAACACACCTACACAGAGAATAACACAACAACCATGAATCTGAATCAACTTCTTCTATTAATTCAAGATTTGTACATGGTTGTTCTTCTACAGTTCTCTGCTTCTCTCCTATGCTATGGATTCTTCTAACTCTTCCTGAACTATGTTACAATGCACAATGAGGGTGTCTATATCCGTTTCCCCCCTTTCTTCTAGAACTGTCTAATCTAATATTAAAATCTACCTACTCACATTTACTACTATAAATGCCTCTGTCTATCTCAGACGAGAGCAGGGTGCTCAAGGTCTGATTACATTTTTCCAAGGTGCCTTCATTAAATGATCTCATTTATTCTTGACGCATCAACTTCAATGGAATTTGAAAAACTTGCGTTGGATGTCTTCCAGCTGTCTTCATCTTCCACATTGGCTCGCTTGTCGTGAGGGATGCTCCTGCATCATACTCCCTCGCTTGAAAATTTTCACGGGCTCCTGTCCATGAGCTCCTGCACGGTCTGTCCATGCTTCATAATCTCTGCTTCAGTCTCCCAACTGGCATCTTCAACTCGATGGCCCTTCCACTTGACCAAATATTCAAAATATTCTTTCCTTATGGTTTTCTTACCTACTCGTTTATTCAGTATCTGTTCCATCTGTGGCTTTTCTGCAACTGGCATCTGCTTCTACCACTAAACCTCGGGTTGTTCATCGCTTGTAGTCTCTGTTTCCCCAGCTTTATATGGGTATAAATCCGAGACATTGAATATTGAAGAAATTCCGATCCCATCGGATAACTCAATCTCATAAGCATTTTCTCCCATCTTCTTCAAGACTTTGCACGGTCCGATTTTCTTCATTTTTAATTTATTATATGTTCCTCTCGGGAACCTTTCTTTCCTCAAATGTGCCAAAACCAAATCACCAACCTCAAACTGAAGTTGTCTTCTATGCTGATCAGCTCTGCGCTTATATTCCTGACTTGTTTTTAGCAACCGCTCCTTCACCTGGCTGTGAAGTTCTTTCATTGCCTCAGCAAATTCTTCTACACTAGCGCTCCTAGTAGCAGTCTGTTCCAAATCCCTCAATTCAGAAACTCCTCTCGGCTGCACTCCATACACAATTTGAAATGGACTTTGGCCTGTGCTCCTGTTCACTGAATCATTGTATGCAAACTATGCCTATGGAAATATATTGTCCCAATTGTTGTGGTGCTCTATCACCAAGCTTCTCAGCAAGTCTCCCAGACTTCTATTGACCACTTCTGTTTGTCCATCCGTCTGAGGATGATAAGAAGAACTAAACATCAAGTTAGTTCCCAACTTCTTCCATAATGTCCTCTAAAAGTGTCCTAAGAGCTTTGTATCTCTATTTGAAACAATACTCCTAGGTAAGACATGAAGTCGAACAACTTCTTTGAAAAACAGATTCACGATGTGTGTCGCATCACTGGTTTTCTGACATGGGATAAAATGTGCCATCTTGGAAAATCTATCCACCACCAGAAAGATCGAATCAAATCCTCTTTGTGTCCTTAGCAATCCCAATATGAAATCCATGCTAATTTATCCCACGACTTGTCTGGTATGGGCAATGCCTAATAAAATCCCGCATTCTGTTTCTTTCCTTTTGAATGCTGGCAAATCTGGCATCTATCTACAAACCTCTTGACCTCTGCTCACATCCCTGGCCAAAAGTATGACTCACTCATCTTTTCAAAGGTCTTGTCATGACCAAAGTGTCCGGCCAGTCCTCCATTGTGTTTCTCTTTTAACATATTCTCCCTCATGGAGCAATTTGGAATACACAGTTGATTGCCTTTAAATAGCAATCCTTCCTGGATCATGTATTCGGCCCATTTGCTGCTATCTCTGAGAACTGGATTCTCAGCCGCTTCATGCGCCTCCTTAAAATCCTAGTCATCCACATACATGTCTTTGAGATCATCAAAGCCTAACATCCTGACTTTGAACTCCTGCAACAACAAACACTTCCTGCTCAAAGCATCAACAACTTTGTTAGCAGTACCTAAAATATGCTTAATTACAAATGTAAAATTATGCATGTATTCGACCCACTTAACATGCCTCTGATTCAACTTTTTCTGTTGAGTCACAAATTGTAATGCATGGTTATCACTATATAAAACAAATTCCTTTGGAATCAAATACTGCCTCCATTTCTTCAATGCCTGTATGATGGCATAAAATTCCTTATCATATGTGGAGTACTTTTCTTTCGCCTCATTCAGCTTCTCTCTAAAATATGCAATTGGTCTCTCCTCCTGACTCAAGACCGCTCATATGGAAAACCCGCTTGCATCACATTTTACCTGAAATGTCTTTTGAAAATCCGACAACACCAGAATTGGTTGTTCCGTAATATTTCGTTTCAACAAATTGAAACTCTTCTCAGCTTCTTCAGTCCAGTGAAAAGATTTTTCTTTTCTTCATGGTATCCGTCATTGTTGCGCTAATTCCACAGAAATTCATGATGAATTTCCAATAGAAACTAGCCAAACCATGAAAAATCCTCACCTCGAATACATTTCTCGGTGATGGACAATTCTTGATCACTTCCACCTTATCTGGATCCTTCCTCAGCTCATTGGCAGATATAACAAACCCCAAATAAATGATTTATGTCTTCATGAATGAGGACTTCTTCATGTTTATCAACAACTTCTCTTGCTGTAATCTCTTCATCACAATGGCTAAATGCTTCAGATGTTCAGCGTTCGTCTTGCTGAAAACCAATATCTCATCCAAATACACGATGACAAATTTCCCGATGAACTCCTTCAGGACTTCATTCATCAACCTCATAAAGGTACTTGGAGCATTCGTCAAGCCAAACAACATGACAAGGCATTCATACAAACCTTCGTTTGTCTTGAATGTTGTTTTCGATTCATCACCTTCCCTCATACGAATTTGATGATATCCACTCTTCAAATCTATCTTTAAAAAAAAAATTTCTCCACTTAAGCAATCCATCAAATCATCCATCCTCGGCAATGGAAATCTATACTTGATGGTTATATTGTTAATGGCTCTTGAATCAGTGCACATCCTCTAGCCTCCATCTTTCTTTGGACTGAGTACCGTCGGGACAACACATGGACTCAAGCTTTCCCTGATCAAACCTTTGTCCAACAACTCCTGGACCTGTATTTTAACCTCTTCATTTTCTTGCGGCGTCAATCTATACGTGGCTTTGTTTGAAAAACTAGCTCCTGGTATGAGGTCAATATGATGAATCACACTTCTCATCGGTGGCAATGAATGAGGTAATTCATCCACTACAATATCAGCGAATTCTTCCAGCAGTCCCTGAACTTCTTCTGGCAAATCGTCGACTCTTGTGCTAGTCAGAACAATCCTCGGTTTCCTGACCACAAAGAATTGTGGATCCTCCTTCTTCTTAACTTCGTTGAGAATTTCCTAAGTGCATTGAACAATCTTCACCATGCCATGTAGAGCTCTGCGAAAACCCTAGCTTTGCACGAATCCGGCGGCTGAGCATCACCCAAACAACACTAGCACGAACACATACCAGAAGCCGTCTTCAACCTTCGGCCTCACTGCTGCAGGAGTATGGGAGTAGAGGGGGGGGGACAACCCCCCTCATATCACAATGTCGCGGCCAAAGAAGGGTCAGGTAACAGAGTACTTCGCCCTACCTTTGAGCCGCCACCGCAAATCCGAGAACAGATCCTCGCTCGGGAGAAAGGACTCAAGGCGGACATGGAGACAGACGCCGGGACTTCTCAACCGAAGAAACCCAAAACCTGGTAACCTGGTAAGTGCATTCCGCAAATGGAGAAGCCTCCACAATATCTCATTAGCTCCACCAGGGTCGGCGAGCACATGCAATTTATGAGGGAGCACGCTCTGATTGGCAAGTTTTTAGGGCTCTGGCCGACAGAAAAAGATCTTATCAAATGGATAAAACACTGGTGGAACCCTAAAGGGGATTATGAGCTCCAACTCAGCTCCAAGGGTTTCTTCACAGTCATCTTCTATAACCTGGAAGACAAAGACAGAGTCTTCGAGAATGGCCCGTATTTCTTCAACTCGGCAGGGTTATTTCTCCGCTTCTGGACCGAAAGATTCAGCCCGGATAAGGAGGATTTCACCATGGCTCCAGTTTGGATACGTTTATACTCTTTGCCACAAGAATTCTGGCTGGAAGAAATCTTAATGGGTATAGGCAATACCTTAGGGCAGTATGTAAAGGCGTCAGAAGCCACAAAGCAGTGGAAATACACCTCTTACGCCAGGATCTGCGTGTACATGAACATATCCAAAGCACTCCCAGGTACGGTAACCCTTGAATACCAAGATGAAGATTGGCAACAAACGCTGGACTATGAGCACATACCGTTCAGATGCCGCCGCTGTCACGAGCATGGACACCTTTACAGGGAATGCCCTCTCATCAAACAAGTCACAAAAGCAACTGAACCATCCCAGAAGGACGGCTTTGTCACAGTCACTTCGAAAAGGAAAAATCCACCCAAGAAACCGCCTCCAGATCCAAAGCAAGGCATAACCACCCGGAACTCCTACGAAATCCTAGAGAAGCTACCAGACAAGGAGGAAGTGCAGGACCCGCATAAAATCCCCCAACAGACGCAAGAGCAAGGAAAGCATAACATCCCTCCCCAGCATAATGACGAAGCCCATTTAGAGGAGAAAGGTCTGGGGGATGGGGAAACACCGATGCAGCTGGATGAGCGTGAACTAGCGGGTATAGATCTGGAACAGTTAGAAGAGGCCCTCAAACAGAAGAACCTGGCAGCCCTCCCGGAAGATCAACTGCGCAAGGTACATAAGGTCTTCATCAACTCCTCCGCAGGATCCACAGCACGTCTAGGCATAGCCTTGGATCCGAATCCTGGGCCCAAAAAAGCCCTCCGTGAGAACAAAAGAAGAGGACGAAAGACAGCGCATCAGCTGATCAAGGAAGCAGGAAATCTCATGATCAACTCGGGACAGATACAAAAGCTCTCGGAGGAATACCTCCACTCATCACCCCCTGTTTAATGATGAAGATTGTAACCTGGAACATAAGAGGAATAAATGGTAGATCCAAGCAATGGATCCTCCGAGACTGCATCGTGGCAGAGAAAACAGACATACTGCTGCTCCAGGAAACCAAATGCAAGGGAGCAGAGGCGGACTCAATCTTTCAGCGCATATGGCGGGAATGCATCTGCATTACAACAGATTCCATAGGAGCCTCGGGAGGCCTCGCCATCCTATGGAATCCACACAAAGTTACACTCAGCAACCCTTTCACCACCATAGGCACAATAACGGCCCATTTCACAGCCTTGGGCACGAATCAGGAAGGTGCAATCACAAATGTCTATGGCCCCCAAGGAAATCAAGACAAAGACAAATTCTTGGAGCGGCTCGAGCTGATCAAGTCTCTGACAAACACCCCCAACTGGATCATAGGAGGCGACTTCAACATGATCTTGACTTTGGAGGAAAAAACAGGCGGCACCAAAAGACTGGAGCAAGACAGTGGTAAGTTTAAAGCTCTTATTGACCATCTAAAATTAATTGACATCGAAACCAACAATGGTATCTTCACTTGGTCTAACCGCAGATCAGGCCATCAGCATATAGCCTGTAGACTAGATCGCTTTCTGGTGACAGAAGAACTCATGGAAATAGGATCAGAATTGGACAGCCTGATTCTACCAAAAGCAGGTTCAGATCATTGGCCCCTAGCATTGCAATTATCCTTAGGCAAGCCACCTAAATTCAAGCCCTTCCGCTTTGAAAAATTCTGGTTATCCCACCCGGACTTCACCAGACTCGCCAAATACTGGTGGGCACAAGCGGAAGTTAATCAGGGCTCCTGCATGTACAAATTCCAGCAACGATTAAAGAATTTCAAACAACACCTCAAGAGATGGAATAAAAACAGCTTTGGCAACATCCATCAAAACATACGACACATAGAAAGCAGGTTGGAGGAGATCCAAGCGATCTTTATTTCAGGCTCTAGAACGACAGAGCTTATGCAGGAAGAGGAGCAGCTACGGGTACAGCTAGAGGAGAGAAGAATGCAGGAGGAAATCCTATGGAAGAAAAAGTCCCAAGTGCAGTGGCTTAGGGAAGGAGAAAGAAACACCAAGTTCTTCCATAGAACCGTAATGCACAGAAGGCACATTAACAGAATTACACACCTAGAGGATAATCAAGGCAACCACATCTGGGAGCATCAGAAAATTGAGGAAGAATTATCACGATACTTTCAGGACCTTCTCAAAGAACCCAACATAGACCGAACAGAGGCGATTAGAAGGGTCACTGAAAACATACCCTCTCTGGTCACTCCAGAACAGAACTTGTCTCTAACCAGGCCCATCACACAGGAGGAAGTCGACCAAGCTATCAAAGAGATGCCTGCAGGAACGGCCCCAAGACCAGACGGATTTACAACGGACTTCTTCCATCATTGTTGGGATTTGATCAGAGAGGATGTCTGGGTAGTAGTGGAGGAATCTCGAACTTCAGGTCTTGTCCTGCCCGCTCTCAACGCCACCTTCCTCATGCTTATACCGAAAGAAGAAAGGGTAACAAATCCCAAGCATTTCAGGCCTATTGCACTGTGCAATGTCATCTATAAAATCATAATGAAGGTCATCGCGACTAGACTCAAGCCCATCTTGCCATTCATCATCTCCAAGGAGCAGTCAGGTTATGTGGAAGGACGTCAAATCATGGAAAGCATCATCTTGGCCCATGAAATCATACACTCCCTCAAGACCTCTAGATTACCAGGTATGCTCATCAAACTCGACCTTTCAAAGGCTTTCGATAGAGTAAGCTGGCATTATATTCAGGCCATCCTAACCTCCTTTGGCTTTGACCATGCATGGGTGAGCTGGATCATAAACCTCATTTCTTCAACCTTCTTCTCCATCCTTGTCAATGGAGTGCCTTCAACACCCTTCTCGCCGTCTAGAGGAATCTGTCAAGGGGACCCCCTTTCCCCTTTTCTTTTTGTTCTTCTAGCGGAAGGGCTAGGTCGTTACATCAAAGCCGCTATCCACGAGGGAACCCTGAAAGGTCTCCCCCTCCACAACGTCCAACCTGCGCCTTCGCACAGTCAATTTGTGGATGATACCCTCCTCTTGAACTCACCCTCTGTCCAGGAAGCTACCAAGTTAAACTCTATACTCTCCGACTTCTCTGAGGCCTCGGGCATGATGCTTAATTTAGACAAATCCAAATTGTATTTCTTCAACACTCCAATCCCTATACAGCGGCACCTCTCTAGACTTCTGGGGATTCCCAGGAGCTCCCTTCCATCCAATTACCTTGGTGTGCCACTCACAGGTGTTGCTGCTTCCTCAATCTCCTGGGATAGCCTTCTCCTTTCCATTTCCAACAGACTGCGCAACTGGACCTTTCGCCCTTTGAATCCAGCCTCCAGACTTGTTCTCCTCAAGTCTGTCTTGCAAGCTCTCCCAACCTACCTCTTCACTGCCCTGGCGGCTCCCAAGAAAGTAATCAAAGCAATTCGTACTCTGCAGAGAAATTTTCTCTGGCAAGGTCTGCAGCCCAACAAAAAGTGGGCCCTCGTCAACTGGGACAAGCTTTGCATGCCCAAGAGTCAAGGAGGCTTAGGGCTCTGAGACCCTGGGAAACTAAATCAGGTGATGGGGGCCAAGCTTTGGTGGCAGTGGCTGAAAACTCCTTCAGCTGCTTGGGCTCAATTGTGGCATCGCAAGTATGCACCCCACACCCCAGAAGATCAGTTAATTCACCACAATACACGTATACAAGGTTCAAACACTTGGAACACGGCCTGGCAGAACCGCGCCCTGGTGCAGAACCACGTCTTCTGGGAGCTGAGGAGTGGGAAAAGCGCGCTCTTCTGGCAAGACTCATGGCAGCAGATGAAAGCACTGGACACAATGGAAGAATTAAACGATCTCAAGAGGGTGCTACATCAGAACCCCCCATTAATAGTCAAGGACCTCTGGATGGACCGAATTCAGCAACAACATTGGCGTCAATGGAAAATCTCGCATCAGGAGCTTGGAGTCCCTGAAAACATCAACCTACAGCACTGGAAAACCCAGACCACCAATCAAAAAATCTTACACAAAGAGGGCTCTGACATTTTGAGATGGGGATACACCCCGATAGGCACCTTCACCATCAAGGAAGCCTACTCGCTGCAGGGCAACCAACAGGAACAGAGGACAGATCACATATGGAGCCAAGTCTGGAACCCGGCTCTCTAGCCAAAAATCTCAACGTTCTTATGGCTCGTAGTGCACAACCGAACCCTAACATGGGATAATCTACAGAAAAAAGGCTTTATTGGACCATCCTGCTGTGTGCTATGTCTGCAACATGAGGAAACCAAAGAGCACCTTTTCAATGGATGCCAATACAGCCAAAAGATTTGGGACTATGGGGCCCAACTAATGCGCAAATCCAGCAGAAGCCGGAGCAGCATCAACGACACAATTGATAACTGGAACGGCATATACTTCCACAACCCCATCCTAAATCACATATGGACAACACTGCCAGGTTTCACTCTCTGGCAAATCTGGAAGGAGCGCAACAAGAGAATATTTCATTCTCAATCCTCCTCACCTGAAGCCACCTGGGAGAAGATCAAATCCCTCATACAAGAAACAACCATAAGCAAGCCCTTGTCGGAGGAAGACCAAAAATGTAGACCAGAGGAGCATGGCATTCTTCAGAACTGGCAGCCAGTAACCAGCAACCTATCAACCCAGAGCGTCAGCCCAAGGCCACCTGACAGTCCATCAAGATGGTCTCCCCCTCCAGCGCACTTCATCAAGGTGAACTTTGACGGTGCCTCCAAAGGCAATCCCGGACCGGCCGGCTATGGAGCAGTGCTCAGGAACACTGACGGCACAATCATAGGACTGGAAGAAGGTTTCCTTGGAGAAACGTCCAATAATGTAGCAGAGTTAACAGGGCTCTTAAGAGGCCTCCAAAATGCCCTCAGCAAAGGTTATCAACGGTTAATACTGGAAGGTGACTCGCAAATCATTATCAAACTAGCCACGAGAATTCTGCATGGGAGCAATCCCAGGAAAATCTCACCAAGTTGGAGACTCCAAAGCTTGCTAGCGGACTTCAACAGTCACCTCCACCCGCATCTCAACATCATCACCTCACACGTCAAACGCGATGCGAACAAAGTAGCTGACAGATTAGCTAATGAAGCAGTGGAAAAAGGCGCGGAACGCCTACACTGGGATGGCCTGAGCCTACCAGCCCCAGAGATTCTCTCCTTGTGCCAAGCTCTGGCCAGCAGAGACCTCTACCCCCCGGATGGGGTGACAGACAGACCAATACAACCACATGGAGGGGAGTCAGGACGGGGAGTAAATAGACCCACTGGCCCCCGTCACCTCGCCCATTAACGAAAACATGCACGCACGCCTGAGCATTCAAGGGCCGAGACCCCTCAAGCAAGCGACGAGTACCAGCATTTATCAGTCGGGTTTAATGGTTGAATTGACGGAGGAGGTTATGGCCTCAGCCACCGTCTCATTGTTCTTCATTCTTGTTATCAGTTGTGGGAGCCGAATGACCTGGAGCACCTCGGCACACCATTATTCTGATAGATCTTGGCATATTCGAGCTAGCAACATGCCGAGGATCAGAGGCAGGTCGCGATGGGGGGCAGCATGGTATGCTGCGCAGTCGCGCCGAAAATGCAAGGCAACTTTTGAGAGAGCCATCGCACTGGCCACCAGGCGACGCAGACAGAGACAACGGAGGCCTCCACGAGAGTTTGACGGGGAAAACACTCTGGCGGCTGACTCGGCCACACAACTGGTGCTCACATGGTTCGAAGAGTCTGCTAAGTGGCAACAGAGCATGACCTTTGGCCTGGCTGGCCCTTCCCAACCGACAGCAGATCTCCCTGAAGCGGAAAGTCCCTACACACCATGTTATGTGGTGGAGGAACTGCCTCCAGAGCTCACCCAGACAGCAGAGGTATGCAAAGTGCAGAGCGAAAACGAGGCAGCCCCAGAGGAGTGCGCAGACACCAACTGCCCCAAGAAGCACACTTTAGTGGACTGGGACCTTCTCAGCCTCCTCTTCGAGATACGACAGCTGCTTGGGGATCAGGTCTTCCGCATGGCACGCCTAGAGCAAAGGATTGATATGTTTTATGCAGCCCATTCGCGAGCATCACCGAAGAAACAGTGCCCGACCTGCGCCAGAGTCTACGCCTTCCCTGCTCGATGGAGGCATGCAGCAATGGACGACGACACACACCAGGGTTCAGAGGTTATATGATTTACAATTCTAGTCTTTGTTTATGGCATAGCTCTTTCAATTTAAGCGTTAAGCTAGGAAACTACAATTGTCTCTTAGCCTTAGACAATAGTGTTGGTTTTCAGACTCTGCCTGCGCGTCCTGGTTTCCTTCGGGCGGGGCGTCGCAGAGACATCATGAATGTTTTTTGTTCACTCTGTAAACTGGATAATATGTGGACTGGAGTGCCCAACTGTCCCGGTTTCCTGCTTAGGCGGGACAGCTGGCCTCCCCTGCAGTTTTGTTTTTGCCTATTTTAATATAACAGGAACCACCCCTTTATTTACAAAAAAAAAAACTTCGTTGAGAATTTCCTTCCCACTCATGAGAAGTACTGTATTTCTTACTTCTGGTTTCACCCCCTTATCCTCAATTGGATGCAACATATGGGTTCTCCCATTCTTCTCCAGGGTGTATGTGTTCATCCTTCCATCATGAATCACATCTCTATCATATTACCATGGTCTACCAAGCAATAGATGACAAACATCCATAGGAATGACATCACATAAAATTTTATCATTATATCCTCCTATCTTGATGTCAACTAAGCACTGTTTAGTGACATTTACCTGATATCCCTTCTGTAGCCATGAAACTTTGTATGGATTTAGGTGATCAGTTGTCTCTAGCTCCAACTTTTCTACCATCTCGGTTGAAACGAGATTATCTGTTCTTCCACTATCCACAATAACCTTGCATGCCCAACCCTTGGTCTTGCAAGCAGTCCTAAAAAGATTGTTCCTCTGTGTTGAATTCCCCATCTCCTTTTCTGGCATCAAAAGGACTTTCCACATCACCAACGACCTTCTACCTTTAGCATATTCTGCCTCAATATCTCGTCTATGTGCCTCTGCGATGTGAGTCTCTCCAGTTTCTTTCTTTCTCTCTGGACACTCGAACGACCTGTGCCCATTCTTTCCACATGTGAAGCATGTGATTACTCATCCTCTTCCTCTTCCTCTACCTATGGTACGAGGAAATCTATCATTATCAGCATATCCTCCTCTCTACTCAGTATGATTTTCTCTTTTCTCAACATATCGCCCTCGCTGCGAGCTTCCACCTCTCTCTGTCCGAGTCTAAGGTTTCTTCCAATCATCTCTGGGCTTCTGAATTCTTTCCTGGGTAACTGTCTTGCCTATGGGCTGACTTTTTCCTTGACCTCTTTGAATCTTCTTTCATCTCAGCTTCTCCTCAGCTTTCAAAGCCATTTGGTAAGCATCCTCCACCGTTCGGATGGTTCCCATACTCATTTCATCTTGAATCTCATATCTCAGGCCATTCATATACCTGGCCACTTTTTCGTCATTTCTCTCGCGATGACCTGCCCTGATATTCAACCTATAGAATTCCTTAGTATATTCCTTCACTTTCATCAGCTTCTATCTCAGGTTCTACATCCTCCTGAATAGAGAAATTTGATAGTCCATGGGAATAAATTTTTCCTTCATCTTGGAAATCATCCTATCCCATCTCTTAATTTTATGCTTGCCTTGGCAACGCCTGTCAGCTTATAGTTCATCCCACCACAAGGATGCATGTCCTTTTAATCTCGTGATGGAATGCCTGACCTTCTTATCCTCTTCGATATCTTCATAGTCGAAGCAAGTGTCTAGAGCTCTAATCCAATCTAGAATCTCTTCTCCATCCAGATTTCCCTCATAAACTGGAATGTCCATTTTTACCTTGGTACTCTTCCTTGCAACAGCTTTAAGTAAGCGTTCACTCGCTGCATCTTCCGCTGGGATTTCTTCTTCTCCATGTCCAGCATCATCTTCATTTTCGGATTCACTGATATCTCCTGCATCAACTTTGCACCTTTCTCTTATCTCCATGTCCTCCATTCTGGCTCGAAGATTTCGCATTCCTCTCTCCACATCTGGAGTCTGCGCTTGCCTATCTCTAGACATTTCCCTTTCCTCCCCTGGATCGGGTGATTGTCTACCCCTTCTCCTTGGTGGCATGGTGAATTTCCCTTTTTCTCTGCTACAGAAAGAAAAGAAGCTTTTCTACGCTCTGATACCACTTGACATAGGCACGCCACCCAGGGCACGTCTGCTCATAGGACCTTCTCTCCTTCCTCGGCCCGAAGAACTCAAAGGTTCCTTATTTCCCTTTCGGGAAATATTCCACACACAAAAAACTCTTCGACAAGACCTCCCTTAACGATCGGGAGATCAGCGCTGGACTTTTCCTTTGTTATCGGGATTCCTCCTATCAGGGGTTTGACATATGAAATGTCCAAACACTTTGATTTCCCGATCCCCAATATGCTCCTTCTCCATGATAGCCCTCCTGGCTATATACCTTGGCTCATACAACCGTTAACCGGTGACCGTGGTCTTGTCCCGTCAGGGTTACGGTATTTCTAATGCTACAAAACACTTACCCGTGGGATTTCGATTCCTTGAACACCGATTCTCCATCAGGCTAACATCTGTCTTCCACTACGATGCCTCCCTCCTTTCCGACATACTGACAGCTGGACACACGATCATACCTTCCTCCTTGTCGGGATTTCACGGTTCACGAAACCAAAATGCATAAACACTTTGTCACTAGGATCACCGATATCCCGATGACTCAAACTCCAATGGATGATTCCTTATCGGGGCTTTTACCGATGGAATTGATTGCCTCCACGCGTCCATTCTGACGAACGGTCCCGATTCCTCCTGGGTTTCAGGACTTGTAATGTCCCGACTTCCTTGTCCTCGGGAACTCCGATACGTCGATTCCCGACTCTCTCCATATTTATGACACACGTCCCAAATGATGGACTGTTCAGATCAACCCTCGGGGTTCGCTACTTTACAAGACCATGAACGTTCACTTACCTGAACTCCGATGACCACAATCCCGATCTGGTGACCATGCGACACGTGTACTCCTTGAGATCCTACGGCTATGATCCCTCCGTTGTTTTCTGGGCTCTCCTGGTCACGGATCCTTGGCTCCTGAAATTCCGAAATGCCGATGAACTCCTGACCCCCTGCCACCTGTTCCAACAGATGGACGACCCAGATCTTCCCTGGGTATCGGGGTTTCAAATGTCGAAAAGCACTCGACCACGGAATTTCCGATCCTTCGAATCTCGATGGTAACCCTCGTTCAACTTATGTCAGATCCAACAGCTCACGACTCCTGGGACTTAACTCCCAATGCAACCGTAACCTATTTGCTTCTTTGGTAGATCCAATGGCTGACGGGGATTTACTGATCCTTCACCGTAAGATCCTGACCATTGATTTCCTTTCTCCTTGAGGATTTCTTTTTAAAATAATTAAGTGTTCCTCTCTAGATTTTGTCTTTCTGTGGCACTACTGTGCAACACTTAATTTACGCATTCCACGGAATGAACTTCCAGTGCTTCTCTTCAGCGAACTTGGAATCCTTATCCCTCCTAAGCTTCACACAATTCTGGGTCTCCACGAAGACTCTTGCACGCACTCCTTGCGGCAATCCTCGAACTCTTCTAAGTGTTGAGTTCTTTTGACTTTGCGCACGCCTGCAGCAGTAGTCCTTCAATACTTTGCTCATTTTCATGACTGAGACTCTCCTTAGCCTGCACACTCCTTGCACGACTCGTATAACCCGATTTCACTTTTGGGTGAATGAGAACAAGAGCTAACTATCTAAGCCTTCTGTCAACGCACTCCTTGCGGATGACTTGAACTACACTCCTTGCAGGAATCCTTGCTCAAATGGAGAAAAATTGTAACTCATTCCACTCCCTCTCATATTTCAATCTCAACACATGAAATCATATACACAGCATAATAACAAATGCATACCAGGAAGTAAATACTCATGAGCATAGCATTCAACACACCTACACAGAGAATAACACAACAACCATGAATCTGAATCAACTTCTTCTATTAATTCAAGATCTGTACATGGGTGTTCTTCTACAGTTCTCTGCTTCTCTCCTATGCTCTGGATTCTTCTAACTCTTCCTAAACTATGTTACAATGCACAATGAGGGTGTCTATATCCATTTTCCCCCTTTCTTCTAGAACTATCTAATCTAATATTAAAATCTACCTACTTACATTTACTACTATAAATGCCTCTGTCTATCTCAGACGAGAGCGGGGCGCTCAAGGTTTGATTACATTTTTCCAAGGCGCCTTCATTAAATGATCTCATTTATGCTTGACGCATCAACTTCAAGGGAATTTCAAAAACTTGCGTTGGACGTCTTCCAGCTGTCTTTTGCTTCCACGTTGGCTCGCTTGTCGTGAGGGATGCTCCTGCATCAATCAACATAAACTTCAATTAATAAAATATTGCCTCGACTTACCTTGATGTAGAGGTTGTTGTCTGCACCTCTGTTTCTTAACCCTTCCTACTGCAGACACTTATCTAGTCTGGAGTACCATGCTCTAAGAGCCTGTTTTAGACCATACAAGGCCTTCTTTAATTTACACACATAGTCTGTGTTCTCTGACAACTGAAATCCTTCTGGTTGTTCAATGTAGACTTCTTCTTTAAGTTCCCCATTCAGAAAAGATAATTTTATGTCCATTTGATATACTTTAACATTTTTGGAGCATGCATAAGATAAAAGAAAACAGATTGCTTCCATTCTGGCAACTGGGGAAAATGTCTCTTCAAAGTCGATTCCTTCAATCTGTGCATATCCTTTACATACCAATCTAGCTGTATTCCTTGTAACCTATCCATCTTCATTCAATTTATTCCTGAAAACCCATTTTGTGCCGATCACATTCTTATTCTTTGGTCTTGGAACCAAATCCCAAGTGTCATTTTTCTCTATTTGATCCAATTCTTCATCCATGGCCTTATTCCAAAATTCATCCTTGTTGGCTTCTTCAAAATAGTTTGGTTCAATTGTAGATAAGATGTTGATTAAGGTTGGTTTTCATTGATGTCAAGCCTTGAAGAAATCCCCGTAGCACAAAGGATTGGGTAATGGACCCATTTTTGTTTAATGTAAATATGACTCATTATTGTTTTTTCATGGTTGATAAGAAATAAATATGGATGAACTCCAAAGTGGTCCCCTTATGGTGAGAGCCCTCACGGGAAGACGCTTTGTGGAGTAAGAGAACCCATGCTTAATTGTCAAATAATGAGATGAAGGAAAATGATTTTGTCAGGGAAAATATCCTTTATGGATAGTTCTTGTCATTTCATTTATGTTGGTATGTGGAACGTCACATAATTCGTCATGGTTAGAGAGTTATGGCCATGAGAAGTTGGAGACCCCAGGTTTGGGTAATGGACCCAAGTTTGTTTGATGGCTAATGGTACGAGTTATGATATATTTTCAGATAATACTATTCTATATGGATAGTACATGTCATGCCATTTTTGGTGGTATGCAGAATGCCACATAACTCGTCACGGTTTGAGAGTTATGGCCTTACGAAGTTGGAGGACCCCCATATGTCATCTAGAAGCCCCAAAAGGTCAAAGTAGTCAAAGTGGTTTAAGAGATTTTAAAAGGTAAATAATAAAGTGAAGTTATGAGTGTATTATAATTC
>ML786939.1:214612-275243 GCA_009831015.1 Picea engelmannii
TTATTATTTACCTTTTAAAATCTCTTAAACCACTTTGATTACTTTGACCTTTTGGGGCTTCTAGATGACATATGAGGGTCCTCCAACTTTGTAAGGCCATAACTCTCAAACCGTGAGGAGTTATGTGAAATTATACATACCACCATAAATGGCATGACATGTACTATCCATATAGAATAGTATTATCTAAAAATATATCATGACTCATATTGTTACCCATCCCACAAACTTGGGTCCATTACCCAAACCTGGGGTCTCCAATTTCTCATGGACATAACTCTCTAACCGTGAGGAATTATGTGACGTTCCACATACCAATGGAAATGACATGACAAGAAATATCCATCTAGGGTATTTTCCCTGACAAATTCACTTTCCTTTATCTCATTATTCCACAATTAAGCATGGGTTCTCTTACTCCACAAAGAGTCTTCCTGTGAGATCTTTCACAATAAGGGGACCACTTTGGAGTTCATCCATATTTAATTCTTATCAACCATGGAAAAATAATAATGAGTCATATTTACATCACACAATATTGGGTCCATTACCCAAACCTTTGTGCTACGGGGCTTTCTTCAAGGGTTGACATCAATGACAACCAACCTTAATCAACATGCGATGCTCAAGACTTAAAGTTGATTTTAACGATAGACTTGACTTCGTGAGAATTGGATCAAATTTGGTCAATGCCATTAAATTAAAAAGACATCGGGGCTTGTTGGGATTATTTTTTGAGAGGTGAAGGGCAAGTTCATGAAAAGAGGTAGGAGGGCTGGGAGATTGCGGGTTGTATCAAGATGGTCCAAATTCCAATATATTCTCAATAGATATTGATCCATATCATGGGTAGATCAAATTGATTAATATATCTAGTTATTGACACTTACACAAGCATTTTTTAATCATTTGAAATACTAAGAGGATTTCTTAATGTTTATCTCCATTCTTTTAGCTACTTTGTATAGTTCCAATACCTCTATATATGTGAAAACACACACACAAACACACAGACACAGACACACATATATATATGAGCCCTTGCTAAATAAAATCATATAATCAACAACAAAAATAGATCGGTGAGCATGAGATTTCATCCTATTGTTATTCTATTTATTTCTCAACATGATCTCAAATAAGTTAAGTATTTACTTAATCCTTTAATAACTAATAGAAATAGTAATGGGAAAATGGGCATACCTATCTTAAACTTCTAAAGTAAGAAAATAAAAAGATGAACCATTCATCAAAAGTGAAAAAGAAACAAAAGAGGGGAAACCTTCAATCTAATTTACTAAACACATAAGGTTCCGCTTAGTGAAGCTATTAAAAACCACATCCATTCATGTTTTATTAAAGAATACACATAATTTCATTCGATATAAAATAATGCATTAAAAAATACTTTCATTGAACCCCCCCACCATACACCTTTCCAATTTAAAATCTCTCTATTTTGATTAGATATCCTAGGTATCATTTTCTCATGATATATTTCATACCCCTAATATGGTGACATGACACAACTCTTCTAAGTCCTAGATGAGGATGATGCAAACTGATGGATTTCATCCCCCCCCCCTTCATTCTTTTATTGAGTTTAACCAATGAAGTGATTAAAGATTAATGGAGATTATAGAAACACTAATTGATCAAGGTGGATATCAATGGCCACCCACCTCTTCAATTGAATCATAACAACTTCACATCTTGGTATTTCTTCTCCAATTTGTTAGCCCCTAACTTCCGACACTTTTTTAAGGCCCTAAATATTTTTTGTTGGCCTTGTGATGGACTAGGGTTTCCATGGAAATCCTAATCCTTAAACAATATATTTATTCTCATTGACATATTTCCAACGAGCTATTGTGCGACCCAACTGGATTTTTTATATTGAAGTTGTGTCTCGGGAAGTTAATGTATCAACTAGACTCGTAGGGGATCACATTTCTCTTTCCACTTCATCTCCTAGGGTTAGGGTTTTGGATATTTTTTTTCCTTTCAATGTTTAGTACTTAACATTAAAAGGCCATTTTTTCCTCTTGTGACTATCATATTGTGAATGAGTGTAGCCAACACCTCTCTCTTCAAAGATAAGATACCACCATTCTAGCTAGTTTGTATGGATTTCCATTTCAAAATCTTTTCTAGTTTCATTTACTAATAGAATTTGGTTCTCACTATATTTTATGTGCTCTCTGAAGTGTTTATGTGTTCGTATTTACATTCATATTCCTTTCTTTCATTTCATTCTCTATACAATCCAAGTCAGTGGTATCAGAGAAATATTCTCTTTGTTCTTTTTCAATGCATGTCACCAACAAGGTCAAACTACAGAGAGTTTTGTATTCAACTAATTTCACTTTGGGAATACCACACTTTCCACTAGTACTTATTGGGTCAATATTCGACCAAATATTACAATGATAAGGATTAAATTAATGGTACTATTGAAAAAATATTCAGGTCTCCCTAACATTCATTGTAATTACGAATTTCTTCTCTATGAATAGAAAATTTGATGAAATTCTTCAGAAATTTGACACATTCCCAATTTGTCAAACTTACTATCAACTTTCATCAGAAGTCCTATGCATGTGAAGAGACCTGCGAAAAGGACATGGTCATCACCATCATCATTTTCATAGTCGTCATCATCATCATCGTCACCATCATCTTCCTCATCGTCGTTTTCATCATCATCATCATAATCATCATCATCATCATCATTGTCATCATCATCATCATTATTATTGTCGCAGTCGTCATCATTATCGACATCATCGTCGTCATCGTCATCATCATCTGTATCATCATCGACGTCATCATCATTGTGATCACCATAATCAACATTGTCGGCATCGTCCTCCTCCTCCTCATCATCATCATTTTCATCATCATCATCGATGCCATCACCATGATCATCATGGTCATTTTAATTTTCATCATCATTGTCATTTCCATCATCATCATCATTACCACTATCATCACCATCCTCCTCCTCCTGCTCCTCCTCCTCATCATCATCATCATCATTATCATCATTTTCATCGTCCTTGTCGACATCATCATTATCATCATCATTGTCATTTTAATTATCATCATCATTACTTGGATTGTCATCATTGTCATCATCATCTTTATTGTCGTTGTCATCATCATCGTCACCGTCATTGTCTTCATCTTCCTCCTCTTCCTCATCATAATCACCATCATTTTCATCATTATCATCGTCGTCATCGTCCAACTCATCATAATTGTCATTGGCATGGTCATCACCATCATCATTGTCATCATTATAGTCATCATGACCATAATAATCATTGTTATCATCCTCATTGTCATCATCATCGTCATCATCATCATCATCGTCATCGTCATTTTCATCATTGTCATCACCATAATCAACATTTTTTTCAACATCCTCCTCCTCGTCATTATCGAAGCCACCATCATCATTTTCGTCATCGTCTTCATAATCATCATCATTTTCATTGTCATTTTTCATCAACATCGTCATTTCCATTGTCATCATTTTCATCATCGGTATCATCATCATCTCCACCATTGTTATCATCATTATTGTCATCATTTTCATCATCATTATTATCATTGTCATCATCATAATTTCCATCATTGTCATCATTGTCATCATCATCACTATTTTCATCATCTTCATTGTCATTGTCATCGTCATTATCACCATTGTCATCACCATAATCATCATCATCATCATCATCATCATCGTCGTCGACATTGTCCTCCTCATCACCATTGTCACCACTATAAGCAACATTGTCATCAACATCCTCCTCCTCCTCCTCATCATCATCATCGTCATCGTCGTCATCATCATCATCATCACTATCATTGTCATTGTCATCATCATCGTCATTTCCATTCTCATCACTGTCATCATCGTCATCGTCGTCGTTGTCATCATTGTCATCACCATAATAAATATTTTCCTTGTAATCATCGTCATCGTCATCATTTCCATCATATTCATCATCATCACCATTGTCATCATCATCATCATTGTCTTCAGTGTCATCATTTTTGTCATCATCATCATTGTATTCATGATTATTTTCATTTTCATCATCATCATCATCATCGTCATCATCATTGTCATCGCCATCATCATCATTTTTGCCATTGATGTTGTCATTGTAATCACCATAATCACCATCATCATCGTAATCCTCCTCATCATTGTCATTTCCATTGTCATAACCATCATCATCATCATCTTCATAATCATCATCATTGTCATTTTAATTCTCATGACAATACTCACCATTTTCCTCCTCTTCCTCATCATCATCATCTTAATTGTCCTCCTCAACATTGTCGTCATTTCCATTATCCTCAATGTCATCATCATCCTCGTCGTTGTCATTTTCATCACCATAATCACCATTTTCTTCATTCTCCTCCTCATCATCCTTATCGTCATCATCATTGCCAAAATCATAGTCATCATCATCATCATCCTTGTCATCCTCCTCCTCATCATCTTCATTGACATTGTCATCACTATTATCATATTCATCATCATCGTCTTCATTATCATCACCATAATATCCATTGTCATCCTCACCCTCATTATCATCAATGTCATCATCATTGTCATAATTTTCATCGTCGTCATCATCATCATCATCATCATCATCATTCTCATTTCCTTCATCATCGTCGTCGTCGTTATTGTCATCACCATAATAAACACTGACATTGTTTTCATCCTCCTCCTCCTCATCATCATCGTCATCATTTTCGCCATCATCATCGTCATCTTTGTCATCATCATCATTGTCATTGTCATTTTCATCATCATTGTCATTTACAGTGTCATCACTATCATAATCATCATCATCATTATCATCATCGTCGTTGTCATCACCATAATCACTATAATCAACATTGTCATGATCATCATGATCATCATCGTCACAGCCATCATTATCGTCATTTTCATCATCATAATAATTTTCATCATTGTCATCATCATCTTTGGGTCATCATTGTCGTCATCATATTTTTCATCATCATTGTCGTTGTAATCATCATCATCATAATCATCATCCTCATCCTCATCATCATTGTCATCATCCTCATCATCATCATTTTCATTGTTTCCATTGTCATCATCATCATCGTCATGGTCATCCCCATAATCACCATTGGCATCATTGTTCTCCTCCTCCTCCTCATGATCATTTCCATTATCATTGTCATCATCATCATCTTCCTCCTCATCATTGTTTTCATCCTCCTCCTCCTCATCATTGTCAATGTCATTTACATCACCGTCATCATCGTCATCATATTCATCGTAATCATCATCATCATCGTTGTTGTCATTATTTTTATCACCATAATCACCATTGTCATCATCTTGCTCCTCCTCCTTATCATCATCGTCATCGTCATCATTTTCATCATCATCATCATCGTCCTCCTCATCATCATTGTCATCATCATCCTCATTATCATCATCATTGCCATTGTCATCACCGTCATCATCGTCATTATTGTCCTTGTCATCATTCTCATCACCATAATCAACATTTATGTTCTCCTCCTCCTCCTCCTCATCATCATTGTCATAATCATCGTCATTTTCATCATCATCATCATCATCATAATTTTCATCATTGTTATCATCATCACCATAATATATATAAAATATAATATATAACAAAACATGTTACAAAAACCATGATTGTAAAAACAAAACCTTTAACAAAATGACGACTGTGATCAATATGAGTCAGGGAAAGGAGAATAATTTCAGAGAAAGGATACCAAGGTAAAGGAGATGAAAGGCTCATAACTCCTTTTTTTCCCCTACCCATAAAGCCTCTCCTATGGTAAAAACTTTCGTCTTATGATCTTCATTGCCCTGTTATTTCTTTTGTTTTTTTCATCAAAATTTTGTTAAAATTTATTGCAAGGAAGGACTTGTTTTATTGGGATTCAATTTCATATTCATTCTAGTAAGACACCCACCTAATTTTTTCTTTTATGTGTCTCAAAATATATTGAGGTATTTTCCAATTGAAGAAATGGGAAATCCTAAAACCAAAAAGAGGAAGGAGGAAGTAGTTGTGATTGAAGATATGGAAAATCCTAAAATCAAAACAATAAAGGAGGTGGGGTCTCCCCAGGGTGTTGCACCGATTTTTCCTCATGTTAACAATCTCTAGTTTACCATAGCCCCAGAGCATCTTATTCTTGATAAAATAAATATGGTAATCATAACCGCATTTTTAGAAGGTCTGGCCATTTTTATTTTTAGGATTTATATGGTTTAATTTTGACTTTTAGGGATTTTAGCAGGGTTTTATGATTATCTTAGATGATGGTATGATATTTGGATCATAAATTTAATTATATATGTGCTGAGATTGGAGTGGATAGATATTTGTGTGTATTCTTTATTTTAATTCAAATGGAGGCTTGTATTTGCAGAGTGATTTATATAAAGCTACGTTTCTTGCTGGAACTGAAGCGAATATAATTTGCACACCATTACAATTTGGGGACATGAGATATTTAATTTATGCAATTGTGTCTTTTATAAGAATTTGAATGGGAACCAATGTCCTTTAGTTTGATCCAACCATTGACATGGGTTACCCATGATTGTAAAAAATCGAAGCAAGAACCCTTGGCCTTCTGTAAAATTGTTCTTCCTCCAATTGAATTGGGTATTTTTTAATATATGGGAATCCATATTCCCTCTCAATAAGGGTCATTCCTAAATCTATAAGAATTCTATGAGGAGTAGTGTCAGACAAGGTTTTTCATATCTATCAAAGAATTTCAACATGGACTTTAGTCTTTCTGTCTAATGTTACAAACTCGTGCATTCAAAAGTTGAATTGTGTGTTTTGTGAATCTATCAAAATATGTCTTCTCTTCAAATAGGGTACTTCCCCAACTCCAAAAAATTTAAAATGGAAGTAATGTCAGAGTGGGGTTTTCGTGACTATCATAGAATGTAAATAGGAACTTTTCTTGTATCTGATGTTACAAACTTGTACACCATTCAATTGAATTTTGTATATTTTGAATATATAGGATTTTATCTTCTATTCAAATTGGTTATTTCCCAACTCTATAATAATTAAAGTGCAAGTGATGTCAGTGTGTTTTTTTCTATTGTCAAAATGTAGACATGAACTTTTTCCCTTCTGTCTAATGTTACAAACTCATGCATTCTTCCATTGAATTGGGTATTTTATAACTCTAATAAAATTGATGTAGCCAATAAACTTTGATTAATTCACGAGATATAAAAACAATGCGAATACACGATAATAACAAATAACTCTCTTTTATTCCTTCTCCATCCTAACTATTACAATGGAAGTTTAACCCCTTATAACTACTATATAAGATTTTTGAAAACAAGTAATTTTAGAAAATTCTCGCATGACTCTAAAACTAACCAATAACTAAAATATAACTAGAGTGACACTATTTTTCAACTCACTTTTATGATTAGGTGCATAAGCTAAGAGATAATTGATAATTACTAATTTAAAAATTATCGTAAAAACACTAAAATCTTAATTTGAGGCCTTATATGAAGGATTTTGGCCCCAGTAAAGTGTCGAAACGATGTCTGATCTAAAGGATCAGTTTGACATAGCAGTGAACTCTTTGAGACACAACTCCCCATAAAATTTAAGCCCAAATGGATAACTGAGTCAAAAGTTATGGTCCCCAAAAATCTCTGCATCGTTCTCCTGTGGTTGAAAATATCACATCTCCTGCAAGCTCCTGCCATTAAACTGCTACCATTTAATGAGATTCAGGTTCATCAATTCCCCCTCTATAATCCATGTACTCTCTTCTTGTAATATGCCTTCCCACTGGACCAGATATCGGTTGTATTGGCCTTGCCGAGTATAGAGGGTTTTCTTATCTAAAATATGTGCAAACATTTCCTTTTTCTTGCTTGAAATGACCTATTGCCAATCCACCTTTGACTCACTATCATCACCCAGATATTTGGCATGGAAGATATATAATCATATAGATTAAACACATGGGAAATATCAAGATCAATTCGTAAATCGACCTTATAATCATTGTCGTTAATTTTCCTAATAATCTTGAAAGGACCAATTTTCTTATTCTTCAATTTGTGGTAGGTTCCTCGAAGAAATATCTCTTTTCATAAATGAACCATCACCACATCACCTTCATTGAATACCTAATATCATCGATGAGGATCTTTTATAAGTTTGTTCTATTAACTATTGACCTGCATTTTTTGTCTCACTTGTTGCTACAAATGTTGAATGTATTCTTCAAATTCTTCCCCATCATTGTTGATCCTATCCTCGTGCGGTCGATGCACCAAATCTAGGACACCCATAGGATCTCTACCATAAACAACTTGAAAGGGATATTTAACTATAGATCTATTCACTGAACTATTGTACAAAAACTATGCTTAAGGTAAATCTAAATCCCACTGCTTGGTCTTCTCTCCAACAATGTTTTGTAACCTATTTCCCAAACTATGAGATACTACCTCGGTTTTCCTATCTATTTTGGGATGGTAAGAACTGTTGAGCGGTAATTTAGTCCCCATTTTATTCCATAAGGTCCTCCAAAAATGACCCAAGAATTGAGTATCTTTATCAGAGGTAATATTTTTTGGAACCCCATGCAATCTAACAATTTATGAGAAAAACAATTCTACCACCATCGATGCATCACTTGTTTTCTTGCAAGAAATGAAATGAGACATTTTAAAGATCCTATCAAAAACCACAAAAATATAATCATTGCCTCGCTATGTGTTTGGGATCCCTAATACAAATTCCATCCTTAAATATGTTCATGGGCTTGTGGGCAATGGTAATGGCATATACAAACATGTGTTTTGTGATTGTTCTTTATCCATTTTACAAATCCTACATCGTTCCACATACCTAGTTAAATCCTTTCTCATCTTCATCCAGTAATACTTATCTTCAATCAATGCTAGCATCTTATCCTTTCCAAAATTTTCTGCCAAACCACTACTATGAAGTTCTCTGATAATATTTTCCCTAATAGAACCAATTGCAATGCACAATGTTATTTTCCTTTGAAGAGGTAGCCATCTTTCATAAAATATTCACCTTGAGTAAGATCCATGTTCCCAGGGATTGGATTCTTCAATTGTTCCAAAATCTTCCCAAAATCATCATTAGACACATAGAGATCCTTTAATGCAGCAAATCCAATTACTTGATTTTCCATGGTTGTCAAAAGAACAGTGCACCGACTCAAAGCATATACAACTTAATTATGTTATCTTGATTTGCACTTCAGAAAAAAGGTGTAGCCTTGTAAGAAAGAGACCCATTTTGCATGTCTACTATTCAATTTATTTTGGGTGTTTACATATTTTAATGCAATGTGATCGGTAAATAAAAAAAAATCTGTCAGCACTAAATAATGCCTCCTATGTCACAATGCTTTCACAATTGCATAAAATTCTACATCATATGTGGAGTAGTTCTTTCTTACCTCATTCAAATTTTCACTAAAAAATGCAATTTTTCTACCTGCTTGACTAAGTACACCTCCAATGCCTAGATGTAAAGTATCATAATCTACCTCAAACACTTTATCAATATCTAGTAAGGATAATATAGGTGTCTCAGTTACCTTCTTCTTTAAAAACTTAAAACTTTCCTCAGCTTCATTTGTCCACATGAATGTATTTCCTTTGATGCAATCTGTTATGGGTCCTACAATAATGCTAAAATTTTGAATATTTTTTTGTTAAAGGTTGGTGAGTCCATGAAAATGCCTTACTTTTGTTATGCTCTGAGGACTAGGCCACTCCAAAATTACTCTGATATTCTTTGAATCCTTCTTGACTCCTTCTGTTGAGATGAAAAAACCCATAAATATCAAACTTTGTTGTAGGAACGTATATTACTTCAAGTTTGCATAAATATGATGTTTTCTCAACACATCCAATATAATTTTTAAATGGTGCAAGCGATATTATTTGTTGTTACTGATAACTAAGATGTCATCAAAATAAACGAAAAAAAACTTACAAATATAAGGTCGAAGGACAATACTCATCAATCACATGAAATTAATACATGAACTAGATAGCCCGAATGGCATCATCATCCATTCATATAGTCCATCCCTAGTCTTGAAGGTAGTTTTCCATTTATCCCATTCACGAATCTGAATCTAGTGGTATCCACTTCACAAATCAATTTTACTAATATATTTATCTCCCGCTAGCACATCCATCATGTTGTCCAAGCACGATATAGGAAACCGATATTTGATGGTAATTGTATTGATTTCTCTCCTATATATGTACACCCTTCATGTATTATATTTTTTTGGAGTTAAGAATGCCGGTACAACACAAGGACTCATGCATTCTCTCACCACACCTTTCTTTATAAGTTTTATCGCTTATTGATTGAACTCTGCATATTTTGTAGGAATCGTCCTATAGGTTTCCTGATTAGGTAAATGTGATCCTTGGATTAGATCAATGTGATGTTGAATATCCCTCTTTGATGGAATATCTTTAGGTAGTTCATCAGGGATAACATCAACATATTATTCTAGTAACTTGGCCACTTTAGTAGGAATCAATATGTCTTCTCGAACTCCTTTTTGCACTATTAATGTATAAAATAATCTGGTTTCCTTCGTTTCCTTAACAAGCTCTCCTCCTGACAACATATTTTCAACTTTCCCCTCAACCTTAAGGCCCAATAGGACAACTTTGGATCCATCCTTTCAAAATTTGTAGGTATTATTTTCTTCATCATGAATGACTTTTCTGTGATATTTTCAAGGCCTCCTCAATAAAATATGACATGCATCCCTCAGAATGAAATCACACCATACTTCATCTTTCTAACTCTTATTGATGGAAAACTTGATCAAACATATTTTATTAATGGTGACTTCATTCCCTTTTTTGAACCATGCAATTTGATAAGTATGGGGATGTGTTTCACAATGCAATTTAAACTTATCTACTTTATCTTTGGAAACAATATTCTCAAAATGACTACAATAAAAAATAACTTGACATAACTTTCCCCTGAAAGTGCATCTGGTTCAAAAAACAATTGTCTGAAGCCAAGAATATTCATTGATGCTACTCTGACTTTGCTCTTTTTTGGGAATCACCATTGACCTTATTATCATGTGATTCTCCTAGATATCGAGAGAGACTTCAGATTAAACTCCTTCTTCTTCATTCTCATCTTGGACCAAGTTTAAAATTGGTTGGTTCCCTTTCTTTGGCTCTTGCATGTTATAATTTGGGAATTCAAATGATCGATGACCCTCTACACCACATCTAAAACACACATAAGGTCCTCCTCTTCCACCATTGTAATATATACCCCTATGAAATCCTCTTCCTCATGGTTGATTCAGGTTACTTTGTTGAGTATCTTCTTCTTTTTCAACTCCTTGGGATAATTTTCATCTGCCATAGTTAAAACCACCCCATGAGGTAGACAATGTACCCCTCCTTGATACTCTATTCCTTTGAGAAAATTGTCAGTTTTGTTTTTTCTCGGCCTTTAAGGATAATTAGTATGCCTCTTCCATACTACAAACCCTATGCATGCTCAATTCATCTTGAATAGAAAATTTGAAACAATTCACATACCTTACAACCAACTTCTCATTAGTTTCCAAGTGATCCACACGAATGGACAACTTATAAAACTCATTTGTGAGTTCCTCCAATCTGGAAAAAATTTTCTTCAAGTTTTGAAATCTATGAAGAATGGATTGGGCATAGTCCAGAGGAAAAACAATTCTTTTAATTTGTTTTCCTTCTTGGTCCAGGTCCTAATTTTGTCTTTTCATTTTTTTTCTTTGTATTTTTGCATGTGATACCACCATATCATGGTGTGACCCTCCAACTTGGTGCATGCAAATTTCACCTTCTTTTCCTCTATCATTTACTTCCATTAAAAAAAAATCCATTTCTTCAGGTGATCTATCAACTCCTCTGGTTTAAGACTCCCTGCATATTCTGAAACTTCCATTTTGATCCCATCATTTCTCCCTTCTAGAGCGTTAAGCATCCTCTCTTCAAAAGTAATGCACTCTAATTTTTCTTCTTAATGTTTTGTATGTCGATCAACATGTTGTCAATCCGTCTCCTCATCAACCACTCCTCTTTGTATCATTCTTTTACTAGCCGACACATTTTTAAAATCAGTTACTTTCCTTTGGAGTTTTTTCATATCTCTATGAATCTAAGCAAGATACCATGCTCTTCCTCTTCCTCTCTAAGCCATCTTCTTGCACTGATACCAAATGATGTAGCCAATAAAATTTGATTCATTCATGAAATATAAAAACCATGCGAACACACGAGAATGGAAAATAACTCTCTTTTATTCCTTCTCCATCCTAACTATTACAATGGAAGTTCAACCCATTATAAATACTAGCTGAGATTTTCAAAAACAACTAATTTTAGAAAAATAGTTAATTTTAGAAAATTCTCACATGACTCTAAAACTGACCAATAACTAAAAGCTAACTAGAGAGACATTATTTGTCAACTCTCTTTTCTTATTGGGTGCAAATGATAAGATATAACTCATAATTACTAATTTAAAAATTCTCGTAAAAACACTAAAATCCCAATTTGAGGCTTTATATGAAGGAATTTGTCCACAAAAAAGTGTCAAAACAATGTTTTGTCAAAAGGATCAAATTGGCATGGTAGTGAAATCTTCAAGATGCAACTCCCTGTAAAATTTTATCCCAAATATATAACCGAGTCAAAAGTTATTGCCCCCAGAAATCCCTGCATCATCAAGGCATCTTCCCTTCAAATCAATTATTTCTCAAATCTAAAATGGGTAAGTAATGTCAGACGAGGTTTTTTTTCAATGCCAAATAATGTAAAAAATATCATTTTTCCTTCTAACTGATGTTACAAACTCGCGCATCCTTCTGTTGAATTTTGTGTTATATATTTGATAAATTGAATCCTCCTTTTGGATTGGGTATTTTCCAACTCTATAAGAATGTAAATGGGTTGTAGTGTGTGAGTATTCTGATAGTGCGAACCAGTGGATTTTCACTCGAATTTGGTCTTTGGTGTCTAGGGGAATGTTAGGAAAATTAATGCATTTCAATCAGTTTATAAGTTGTCAGGATTTAAGACTTTATGATGATAGAACTATCACCATGGTGAATGCAGATTGGAATTCTATTTTTCTACTACCAAGATTCTTATTATTAAGATGTTCTGACACTTTTTGAGGATGGAAGTAGTAATGTGGTGAATGCAGACTAAGGTTTTTATTTTTCCACTAAAGTATACATGAATATTTTTGATACCTAAAGATTGCATATCCTACAATTGAATATATTATTTTTTCATCCTACGAGTGTATGAAGGTGTTGATGGGTCTGAGATCCCTTTAAATCAACAACAGGAACCAAACCCACTTAAGAGGCCCAATTAACCTCGTAAGTGTTTGATGAGTGGTAAGGTTCTAACATGCAATAACTGTTACTCAATACAACATCAAATATTGAATCCGAAGATAGAGATAATCCCCCTTGGTCCAATCAAATTCACTTCTTAGATGAAAGAAGTGTCTTTGGTTCTAAACAAAACTTCTTAATTAAAATAAATTGCAAAGAAACAATTCTCTTACAAAATTTTAGAAAAAGTCTTTCTCTCCAAAACAATCGACCTGTCTAACATACAAAAGATGCCTATTTATCATAGATGTGGAGGCCCTTGACCATTGTGGAATTAAATATTAGTTCTACACATCAGTTGTAAAACAAATTATTAACTTAACTAAAACACATTGTTGGAGTATGTTAATGAATACTCCAAACTTGACTTAACAAAAAGGAGTGGTTCTTATCACACAAAAAAAGACCACTTATTATGTCTGAATTTAAAAGAGTTTTGCAATTGAACTATTAAAAGATGCTACTAACACTGAAGCTAGACTGATCCACATGCGGTGGTGAACCGAGATTTGGTAGGAAATGAATGGGAGTGGAAGAACTGCGTTTTTTATCGATCATTGGCATGTAGCGTGTTGTTGGAGGCCACTAGGAGATAACTGGATGTTGGAAGTGTTTTTCCCCCACTTATCCCTTCGGGGAAAGAAGCAAGTAATCTGACATTTTTTGGAGTCTTTGATATTCTTTCTGGAGTCTGTACGTGTAGTTTATCCATTCCTGGCTTGGCGACCCTTTTAAAAATTTCAAAATGTGAAATAAATGTAGATGAGCCACTTCAAAAATATGATGTTTGGGGGCTTCAGAGTGCATATTATACATATCCTCCAGAGGACAAAACTCCCATAGTCATTAACCAACACTAATTAGTTATTAACTCTATATTACCTTTAATCTTCATCATTTTGGGACTTCGAGACTCTAAATCTTCGGGGTTTGGGGGTTTTTTGTAATGATGTGCTTGGAAATGGAAATCCCCTAGAGGTCGATATCCCGAATTTGAGGTGGTAGTATGATGTCATATTGTTGACATGTCACAGAAAGGAGGGTGACAAGTGTCACTTGAAATAGTACAAATGGCGACCCCAAATGTTCTTAAAATAAGTGACACATGTCTCAATTGATGAATTCCAATGGATGCAACATGTCATGATAGAAGAGTGCCATGCATCTCTGAATCTTCGACGCTTCAACACTTTGAAACTTTGACTCTTCGACACTACAGAAATTTTCATTCACTCTGGGTTGGAATATCTCAAAGTGACAATCTCCTAGAGTCATTAATTCATGATTATTTCTAATCCATCTAAGATTAAGACATTTTTAACTTTAAATACTTCAGGAGTTTAGGACTTCGGCTCTTCGGGGTTTAGAAGTTTTTGTGTTGCTTTAAATTGAAATATTCTAGAGTGGCAATCTCCCAGATCTTAAATGTCCACATGAAATCATTGTTGTTGATGTCTCCACATTAAAGAGAGTGACACATGTCACCTAGACTAGTGGATGACGTAACCCAAATGACCTGAAATGTGTGCCACGTGTCATCGACTCTTTGAATATTCGACATTTCAGTGATCTATGCTTGCCTTGAAGTAAAACTTCATGGATGGATAATTCTCTGGATTTGACTCGATAGTCTAATGTCATATCAATGACTTGTCACAGAAATAAGGATCACACATGTCACCTGAAAATGGGAAGATGACGTAACCAATGGTGTCTAAAATGAGTGCCACGTGTCTCCACTGATGAATTCCATGTGTATCAACTGATGAATGCCACATGGATCTAACATTTCGACATTTGATATTTTTTGAGTGCTAAGTGTGGAGATCTCCTGGATGGATGATCTTGCAAAGCTATGTGCAAGTTTGGCATTCAAGAGTTTTCGACAAAGATGAGCTCAGAAGTTTCGGCGTCGAAGTCACGTAGTGAAATTTGTGTAACTATGTGATTAAATATAGTACAAGTTTGAAACACCGCATGCACGAGAGTCATTGATATGCATCGACTGTTAGATCTCCATTGTTCAAGATTTGACCTCTCTGTTTGGATTGAAATCTAAGCCCTAAATGGATTGCTCCAAATTTTGTGTCTTAATGCGGAAGCTTACTGCACATACAAAGGACTTGGAGATATTGGATGTCTCATGCACACACAAAATAGTTGGTGGACTTGTTTCACTCTCAATTAATGGCAAACATGATGACAAGTATTTCGAACCAAATCATGACATGCAATTATCCTTCAAGAAAAAGAAAAAAATCACAAAGAATCAATCAAGAAAGATAATGATGAAAAAACAAGTCATTTATTAATGGGAAATTGACTCAACCAACCAGAAGGGAAATTATTTTCAAGAAGGTATAGGGAAAATAAGCAGGAGGGGCGTGAGGAGAGTTTCTTTTCAGTGTTGTGTATTTTTCTTTTGACACAAGTTGACGTTTCCTTTCTCCTCTTCGTCGATGCTGACGATATATCGATGATTGTGGTTGTCTATTTCGACGATTTAACTTTCTGGTTCACCGATGTTGATGGTATATCAAAGATTTTTCATAAAAAAAATTCACAAGTCAGAATCAACGATCAACACACCCTTCCTCCCATTTCTCCGATGTTGATGGTACATTGGCAATCAAATATCGACGATTCTTCTTGATTTAGGGTTTAATTTGTCATTTTTATGTAAAAATTGGATATTACATGTAGACTGGCCATGTCGACCTTTTTGACCTAATTTGTAAATTAAAGGTCATTGTAACTGTATAAATAAGGGTTTTTTCCCTTGTATTATTTCATCATCTTTCACTCGCACTTAGTGAGGTCTGAAATTTGCACCCTAATTAGGGTTTATTGGCTGAAATTTGCTGCACACTTCTTGAAGGAGGATAATTTTGGTGTATTTTGGAATTTTTCTTGGTGGAAAGTCTTCAACTAGGCCTATTGTTAGATGATTATTAGTGAATGTAAGTAAATTTCTGCAATTATTCTTCATTTTGAATGGTCATGGTGTATTTATCTTTCATTTCTTCCAATATTATGAAATTGATAGCTTAAAACCCTAGGAGGTTAAAGAACATGTTATTGTTCTTTCCTTAACAACTTTTCACCTACTAGATTGTGCTAGAAACCCTACTTTCTTGAAGTTTTGTGCTAAGGGCCTTGCCATTGCAACACCCTAGCATCATTTTCTTCATATATCCGTCATATACGTCATCCTTGAGCTAAAGAAGGAGGAAAACCATTAGGGCCTAGGGTTACCTACTTCCTAGTGGCCATTTCCCCCCTAGGGTTTAGTGGTTGAAGCCTTGGGTTATAAACACTTCAATCATTAACCTTGTTGTCTATATCTCTCACATTATCATTTGTTCCTTCAATATTTTCGCTCTTAAAAGTGACTCCATTAACCCTAAACCCATTGATCTAAGCCTTTCACTTGATTGATTGATGAAAACAACTCTCAAAACTTTTACCTCAAGCTATCTACTAACCTTTCCTAACCCTAGAGTAGACTAATTCTCTAAGCTACTTGTTTTTGTTACAAAAGTAAGCTACAACCATCTATTGTAGCAATAAAATCACTTAAAAGAAATTATAAAGTTTATTTATACACTTCCTAATTAGTTTATGACAAATGCTGGTACTTTTCTATTATTGAGTTATTATTTTTGCTCATTGTTGTAACGACCCCAATCGTTACGACTATATGTGACGCAAAGCAGTGCAATATATTTTTATTTTTTTTATGCAGGAAGGCAATTAATGACAACAATTAATCAACACAACTTTTCGAAGAACACAACTTACACATTCAGGCAACAACCAACCATGACACAACATACTAGCACATAATGCAACTGGACGAACATGCGATAATCAATAGAAAGATAAAAACAGGTACCCGCCCGACACAATCAAGACAACGCCTACAATCTAAAGTAAAACATCAACAATCCAACACATCGAATCGACGACCCGTAACTAGAACCCTCTATGGTGCACAAAACCAATCTCATTAAGACGTTACAGAACCAAGTACCAACATCAATTACAACAAACGAGAATGCACATCAAGAAGCAAAAGACTCCAACTAGGTTGTCATTCACATCTATCCATCAGGGTACGTAATGATCCCCTCATCAGGAATCATGTATTCACAAGGCGATGGACATGGAAATAACCATGGTTCAACATAACATATCTATACCATTAACCCAAGATAAATCCCTCATGCTAGAAGATCGAATCATCTGTCAATCAATACACGGAGACTATACCCAAGCACCCAAGGAACAAGTCGACAAGACGCAAGGTGACAACAATCAAAACTAAATTGTGTAGCTAACCAAAATATTTATGGTTATTACAAGGAAAACATGAGTGGTGAAACAACTATGACCAACCACCATTTACAATTTGACTTAAGGCACTAGGTGCAAAGTAACCAATTAACTGTTAAACTATTAAATGTTTTAGCTAGTAAAAATACTAATCCCTCGACCATTAATCTTGCGCAAGATAATAAACTATTATGCCAATAAACCATTATGTTTAACAAATCCTATTAATTCAACATTTATATCTCTATCTAACAAATGATTATCCTATTATTTTTAATAAAAATCAAATAAATTTTTAAAAACTTTTATATCATTTAGTATTAATAAAAATTATTATTTTCTTTGTATAACAATCTACTTTATTTTCTTCAAAGTTCATTTCACTTTAAAGGATATGTTAGTTAATGTACCTACTTAGACATGTTAGTTAATGTAATTAAGTGTATGTTAAAATATCTTATTAAAGTTCAATTATGAAGAAAAGTTTAGGTTAAGTTTGTTCACCTTTGATAAAGAAATATTATTTCATATAAACTAAACTTTGAAACATTAGAACTAGAAACCAAACATGCTGGTTGTAGAAGGGTTTAGCTTTTTCAGTGCACATGTCACTTAATCCTAGTAATATGCCTATATTTTTTAGAACACAAATAAATTCGTCGCATGTTGAATACATTATTAGGCTATCTATTAAACATATGACATGTTGTCTATAAAAGTATGATATCACTAACTGTTAATACATGATAGTGCTATCTAATAAATGAATGATATCGATGTCCATTCAATACATGAAATTGCTATCTATTAACACATGATATCTCTATTTATTTAACACATGATAATGTTGTCTAATAAATGAATGATATCGTTGTCCATTCAATACATGAAATCGTTGTCTATTAACACATGATATCTCTGTCTATTTAACACATGATAATGTTGTGTAATAAATAAATGATATTGATGTCCATTCAATACATGAAATCATTGTCTATTAACACATCATATCCCTGTCTATTTAACACATGATAATGCTTTCTAATAAATGGATGATATCGATGTCCATTCAATACATGAAATCATTGTCTATTAACACATGATATCTCTGTCTATTTAAACATGATAATGTTGTCTAATAAATGAATGATATTTTTGTCCATTCAATACATGAAATCGTTGTCTGTTAACACATAATATATCTCTCTAACAATTATATTTTAAGGGAAAATTGTGGAGTTAAATATGATATTGTTATGTAATCATATATATCGCTAAGTTAAATATGATATCATTGACTTAAATAGGATATCGTTGTGCATTATGATATCGATGTTTAATATGATATCACATGGGTAATATGAAATCATTGTGTAATATGATATCTTTGTGTAGTCTATATCATTGTCAATGTTCAAAGTCGTTGTCTAGTAGCAAGTTTATTGATACATCTATTGCCAAAACTTATTGATAAATCTATTGACATCGTTGGGTAAATACAGGGTAATTAGCCTAGAAAATTGTAGGGTAGATTTTGTGTAATGTGCCAATAAAATCATGGTGTGAAGGATGGGTAATATGCCAAGTAATTAGCTATCTAAAAAGAAAATCGCGGAGTAAAAATTTGTAGTGGTAAGTAATATAATGCAGAGATTTTACCAATCAAATGGAGTAGTAAGTAATATAAAGAATAGATTAGACATTGGTAAAACACAGAGATCAGACATTGGTAAACCATAGTGACTAGAGATTTTACCAATCAAAACGCAGCGGTAAGTAATATAATGCAAAGATTAGACATTGATAAAACACATAGATTAGACATTGGTAAAACACAGAGATTAGATATTTTACCAATCAAAACACAATCATAAGTAATGTAACCCAGAGATAAGACATTGGTAAAACACAAAGATTAGACATTGGTAAAATGTAGATATTAGATATTTTACCAAATCAAAATGCAAGGATACTCATTCACAGAAACACAAGGATTAATCATTCAACAATGAATCAATAAAAAATACAGAGATACTCATTCACAAAGAAGGCGAAAGGATTAATCATTCGATAATGAATCAATAAAAAACGCAAAGATACTCATTCGCAGAAACACAAGGATTAGAGATTAATCATACTAGAAAAACACATAGATATGTAAGGGATAGATAAATGTGATAACATTTGTCCTTCACTTATTATCCATGCATAGGAAAGCAGGGCATTTAAATCTCAGTCTTAAACATTGGAGTGAACACATTCGATTAGGCTCCTGGCCGACTGCTTAGGTATAGACTAATAACTTAAGAATAAGGGACATAAGATAAAAACACAGGTTTTCTTCATAATAAATCAATAAAAACAAATGCAGAGAAGTCATTGTAATCAGATTTTGGGCTTGCCATGGGAAATGAATTAAAAATACAACGAGCATAAGGTTGGGATGAATTTAAATTCTCTGATCATAAAACTATGGGTTCATCAAGACAATTTTTGAAAATATAAAAATGAAATCTCTGGATAGTGTTACGCTGATTAAACATAAACTTTAACATATTAGAAGTAAATTAATGAAGGCGCAAGAACAATATTTAAACTATCATTCAATACAAATATACACATGCGTACTGTATCCAAATGAGAAAGATCTAAAGTCCTTGTCCCACACACGCTCTATCCAACTCCCGCTTTCCAAATGATGTGACCTCACCGGTACCTCCCAGCCAACACTAGGGGTAATCTTCTCCCCCCTAAGCCCCCCAAGCCACAAAGGGGCCACACACACGAATGCTATCACCCATATCACCTCGCAAGGTCGAGCTACCACTCGTTACCAGAGCTGGGTATCCCATCTCCCACAAGAGAAAGTTCAGTCAAGATAAAATTCAGCAGCGTAACATTACACAAAAAGATGAGATCCATACTCCTCCTCCTGCATCATTTTTATAGTGTTTTTAAGTAATCCGTTTCCCAAATTCTCATTAAATTCCTTTTTCATTTAATTAATTTCGAAAAACCTCCCCTATACACATGTCACCCATCCCCTATTTGCACCAGAAAATCAATCTTATTACTTAATTAAATATTCCTATTTCCCTCACCCACCTAAAAGTATTCTTAAAATCACTCCTCGATGTCCCAATATTCCCTCACAAATCTTAAATGACTTATGTCTTACTTAATTCCTAGTTGAGTTCATAATAGAAAGTTCCAAAGAAAAGATTCCTTACTAAGTTAGACATTCAACTTTTTCTTTACGTTTCCCCTTTTCTTTAAGTTTCCTATTTCTTTTAAGTTTCCCCCTTTTTCCTTTTTAACTAAAAATCAATTTAGCAAGTGTAGATAAAACAACCCTTTACCCTTTTTCCTTTTTAATTAAAAATTAATCCTCCAATAATTTTGACTTTAAAAAATAATTTTGAATTTCTTACCCCCCTCCCTGTTACATGTTTATTTATTTTTACTTTTTTTAACCACATGTTCTACTAAGACCTAGGTTTTAATTTTCACTAGGCTAGGCGACAATTTTTAAGGGGATTTTCAGTTATTAAATTTTTACTCATACCATCATCTATTTTAAGGCCAACCGAGTCCTAAGGAGGCATAGTTTTCTAGGCAATAGGTTTATTAACTTATCAGTGAAAATCATGACGTTCCCTTCAGGACACACTATGTGCTCCAAGGGTGCCACTCACCTGTTTCCATTTTATTTTTGCGACATGCCCTTCAATATGCACTACGTGCTCCAAGGGTGCCACTCACCTCTTTCCGTTTTCTTTGCGCAACGTTCCCTTCAAGATGCACTACATGCTCCAAGGGTGGAACTTTCCTCTTGATTGAATTTGTTAGACGTCAAAACCCTAGAGTCAATAATCCACCAAAAGATCTTGTGGGAGACTAAGGGCCTCTAAGGAATAAGGCCCCAGTGTTATTGCACGCCCATTAGAATCATCGTGAGCGACTGTCACAAATTTACCTCACAACATTGTGGGTCTTCTCGAACTAGGTAATCATTAACCTACAGTTATATCCACCATGGGAGTGCTAGTAGGCTGTGGAAGGGATGCTTTCACCCCTCTCCCTCAATGTCTCTGGTTGTCGTGCGTGACCCCTCTACTCCAAATGTGAGTTTGGTCGGCAAGTTATCATCAGCCTACATCCATCAATGAATCATGTCATCAATAATAATCAATCATCATAACATCTAATCGTATGTACATATGTCACATCAACAACATTCAAACGCAATAGTCCACTCCTTGACTCGATCTAGAGTCCAAGGGGTTTCATCGATGCCTCTACATCGTCAATGTCCAAAGTACTCCACACTCAGGACAACCTCGTCAATAACACGTGTCTATGTAATTACAACAAAACAACATATCATCAAATCCATAATTTCTCATAATCATTATCAAAATGACCAATAGTATAATAACCTAGATCACTTTCACGGAAGTGTCCTCAAAGAATAAGTTCGCTCAATGCGCGCAAGAGAAATATGTTAGAATTGTTAAGATCTTTCAAGGAATTTATTGTGAGGCTATCATCTTATAAAAATTGTTGTTATAAAATTATGTTTTCTTCATCATACTTCAACTATTTATTTTATTGATAATTCCATGGTTTTATGAAGCATTAACATCAAATTGTACTTGCAAAAGACATTATTTTCTTGTTGCTTTGTTCTGGGTAGGTACATATAATCACATCACTACTTAATTGGTTAAAACCTTGGGAATTTCTGATTAGTGTGACTTGTGAAAGGGAATACCTTTTATAAACACTTTATCCTTGTCGTCTCAAACCCCCAGGTCATCGAGGACGTATCCCCTAGGCTATCAACCCTAAATAGAAAGAGGTATGTTATTAAGGTGACAGTGATAGGATGACCTCCTGTTACACCAATTTTCCTCCCTTAGCCTTTCCCTTTGGGACAAGTTCAAATTGCGTGATAACATTTTCGCATTATTTTCAAGGAACACTTAGTCAATTCTCCTCAAAGATGACATTTTTCGGTAAGCCTTTCTTCAAAATCCTTTTACTTTGAAAAATCTTACCTGGTGACTCCATTGAGGGTGATCCCCTCATTCCTTTGATAATTTTGAGAAAATTATCCAGCGACTCCACTAATGGCAAAACCAAACATGAATTCTCAATGGGACCTGGGAAATTTCAAACCTTTAGACATGAGTAAAATCCCAGGATACCCTCGACAAATGCCCCTGAAGCATAAGAAATGGTTCCCTAAATTTACTAGTAGTGATGGGGAGAGAGCAGACTATCACATGGATGATTTTTGGGATTTCTTTCAATTCAACCTTATGAGTGATGATGCTGAAGATTTGGCAATGAAACTCTTATCTCCCACTCTTCATGGTAATTCTAGGAAGTGGTATGGCAACCTCCTTGATGCTAGCATCGCATCTATGGAACAATTGGAAGAATTTTTTCTCAAAATATGGGGTATTAAGTTGGAAGACATCCTAGTACTACTAAAAAGACTTGAGCATATAAAAAAAACTGAGAATGAAACAGTTAGACAGTTCCAAGACAAGTTTGAGGACATACTATTTTTAATTCCTAGAAGTCATCATCCTGAAGACAAGTACATCATTCATCTCTATACCAATGCAGTATTTGTACATTTAGGTTTTACCCTCAATAAAAAGGGCCCAAAAAATCTCGATGAAGCCCATGACAAGGCTAAAAGAATCGAGGAAAATATCTCCTTGTCCCAAGAAAGAAACCTCTTTACCCTAGACACTCTTAGTTTGGAGAGATTATTTTCCCTTAAGACCCTTAATACTTATTTCCAAAAATAAAGGAACAAACTATAGACCAAAAAGAGGCTAAGGGGAAGGACCTTTATGAGGTTTTCCAATCCCACAAGGAAGAGAAAAGGATTACTCATTCTTCTGCCAAGAATAATGAAGACATGGTTGAGGAGCTAGAAACTAAGGATATGAAACACAATGATGAAGTATTGACGTGTCATTATCCCTCTGATGAAGCCATCCAAAATCCATTTTTTCCTGCACAAGAAGAAGAGGATGAGGTCTAGTCACTTCATTATCCCTCTGATGAAGTCACTCAAGTCCTCAAAGCTCCTGCAAAAGAAGAAATAAACATGGTGAGTTACCTCTCTTTCCAAAATTTTGATGATTCTTTATTTTATTCTTTGGAAAGTAAAGAGGTGATAGATGAGCCCTTGGATGCTTTAAATCCTTCATGTTATGATAAATATAGTGACATTGTTTATAATATTGATAAGTTCATACATGTTGGAAGGATTAAGTGGGATGTGATTGGTTCTAATAAGGATCCCATTTATTACATTGAAGGTCATTTCCAAAAGTTTCCTTTGAAACTATTATATGAGGTTACTAATTTTGAAAATTGGCAACAAGGAGATGATATAATTATAGATAATTTCCAAACACCCACGGATAACCTAGTCCTATATTCTCTTGATGATGTTTGGTCATACCTTGAGGATTTTTATGAGTACTCCTTTGAGCATTCATATTTATTCTATGAAGAAAATTGTCAACCATCGTTTTGTGCAGATCTTGATGAGAGTGAGGAAGATGCTTGCTTAAAGAAGAATACTCGTGATAAGATTTTCTACCTCCCTTTGATTACTTTACATAGCTATGTCACTGAGGGTATGTTTTGGAAAAAAATCCTTTATCCCAAGCCTTATGTAGGAAAAATCCTCCCATTTTTTTTAGGGGAAGTTTGGGTACCTTAAGAAAAATCCTATTTCCAGAGTCTTCCAGCTTCCCCTTAATAAATTATCCATCACCCTTTATGTTCTTGCTAGTCCCTTCCTAGGCCTCAGATTGTGAAGATGTTTGAGGTAGACAACCTTCAGACTCTTTGAGTTAGTGTTTTGAACCTTTGACTTTTCACGATCCGTTTCTGAGATGGATTGAGCACTTTTTTGAAAGTATGACTTGGCACCATTTTTTCCCTCCCACCCGCCTCCATGAGATAGACCTTATGATTTCCAATGATACAATACATTTTCTAACTCATGTTATTTTTGTTCTTAACTTATCAATTCTTTGGCTTATGATGAAGAACAGAGGCAAGTATTGTGAGACATTGCTAGGATGGTTTCACTAGATATTTGACTACACCTAGCATTGAATTGACAACTAAGTAGAGGTAAGTAGGTAGGAAATTTGCATTCATTGTATATGCCATATTATTTTCATGCTAGAGTAGTTGTACTTCCATTTGTATATATTCTTGTTTACTTTCATTTTTATTGTACCATATATGATCCAGGGGTGATATCACCACCCCAAATGATTACTAATGATTTTTGTGGAGATCAAGCAGGTCACAGGTCATGCCAGAGATGTTGAGGTTCTCATGCGCTCTACAGTGAGCATATATCCCCAAGTTGGAGTGAGATGTTATCCCCTAGCCTAGGGATAACTAAGGATATTATGTCTTCAGACCCACAGGTCCTAGACATGGAGTACTAAGAGCCGTATTGACTTGAGACTGTCCCTAGAGGGCCCATATTTCTTCTTCAACACCTCCATCCTATCAAAAACAACAACATTCATCCCATTGATTTGGTCCTTCAACAACAGTGGGTCTTTCCCCATGAGTTAATGAGTTTGAGTATCATGGTATGTGTCACTCTGATTCTCAAAACATTTGAATATGTGCATTTAATTATTTTTTTGTTCTGACGTGTTCTTTGAATTTATGTCTTTCCACTTGTCCACACCTGGAGGGGAATGACAAGATGCCCTAGAAAGTTGGTTCTCTTAGGTTTTGAATTTCCACTAGGTGGATTTATAAAATGTCATCGTCCATTACCATTGTACATATCACGCTTCATCATTGTACCTCTCATTTATCCTCTGCACTAGTTCGAGCATTGGGTTTTCCAAGCTAGAAAAGGGTTGTACCTTTCCTTATGGGAAGAAGGGGTTAAAGGCATAGAGGGTAAAAGTAGTTAGAAAAATATAAAAGACAAAAGAACAAAACCTTTATATGTTTTTCCCAAGGATCCCCAAGAAATAAATAAAAGGCTTCTCAGCAAGAAATGGAGGGACCCATAAAATAATAAAATCAAGACCTAGTTGGAGGATAGGGGGTCTCATCACGAGCCATCTTGTTAGATCCATGGGAATGTATTGGTTTGAAACTATCATTCAACTGGTCACCACACTAGGGTAGTGGCTCTTGGTGGCATAACGAAGAGAAAGGGGTTATCATCATGAGCGAGCCTTCTCATATCAGTGAAATGATTGTGGGTAACATTGTCACCATTGGTCACCACGCTAGGACAGTGTCCCCTAACTAGTCTCTTGAAAGAAAAATAAATAAGATGAAAAGGTAAAAGGAATTGAATGGCCTTTGAAACATTTTCATCCCTGACAAGGTGCATCTCACCCTCTTTATAGGAACCCACAGGTAAGCCATAAATTTTCCTGTCATCACTGCACCCATTGTTAAAACATACCTACACTACCTCACCCACTTACATGACCTAGATATGCCTTCACCTAGAAAAATCCCATGTCCAATGAGAATTATCCCAGTAGGACCTCCTAAAACCCTTTCCAAACCTAGCTTGTAGAATAGTATAACATGTTTGAGAACTTGTCTGGGAAAGGGGGGTTTTATGCACATGTTTAGATAACTTGATTATTAGACTTGATTGCCATTTCTATGATCCATATGACTTATGATCCCATGGAGGGCGTACTTGTTGTTGTTGCAGGGCCACACCCGATATATAGGTACACATGGGGAGATGATTAGTTTGGACCTCCATAGGTATAAAATCCCACTAGATGGATGCTGAGGCCCTAACCAGGGGAAAACACATGTCAGAGGCTTGCACCAGAGAGAGAGGAGGACGTTCCACCAGCGACAACATGGAAGTCTTGGATACAGGGGGGTCTTTCCCTCCCATGATGATGTTGGCCTTGGAAGGCCCATGACATCACCTCTGTGACCCTTGATGTCACCCAACATTTGATAGACACTTTGGAGGCAATTGTGTGCCAAGTGACACATGTGGCTTGATCTAGAGGCCTTGGGAGGCCTAACATTTTTCTCCTGGAGTCCAATGTTTCACCTAAGAGGCCTAACGTCATCCTAAAAGGGCATGACATCACCTATTCTTCTTCATTTAGGGTTTCATTTTTCATTTTTATGTAAAAACTGGATATTACATGTAAATTGGCCATGTCAGCCTTTTTGACCTAATTTGTAAATTAAAGGTCATTGTAACTATATAAATAAGGGTTTTTGCAATTGTATTATTTCATCATATTTCACTCACACTTAGTGATTTCTGAAATTTGTGCCCTACTTAGGGTTTATTGGCTGAAATTTGGTGCACACTTCTTGAAGGAGGCTAGTTTTGGTGTATTTTGGCATTTTTCTTGGTGGAAAGAATTCAATTAGGCCTATTTCTAGATGGATTTTGGTGAATGTAAGTAAATTTATGAAATTCTTCTTCATTTTGATTGGTTATGGTGTATTCATCTTGCATTTCTTCCAAGATTATGAAATTTCTAGATTAAAACCCTAGGAGGTTAAAGGGCATGTTATTGTTCTTGCCTTAACAACTTTTCACCTACTAGATTGTGCTAGAAACCCTACTTTCTTGAAGATTTGTGCTAAGGGCCTTGCCATTGCAGCACCCTAGCATCATTTTCTTCATATAGTCATAATCTACTTCATCCTTGAGCTAAAGCAGGAGTAAAACCGCTAGGGACTAGGGTTACCTACTTCCTAGTGGCCATTTCCCCCCTAGGGTTTATTGGTTGAATCCTTGGGTTACCAATACTTCAATAATTGACCTTCTTGTCCCTATCCCTCACATTATAATTTATTCCTTCAAGATTTCCTCTACCAAAAAGTGACTATATTAACCCTAAAGGCACTAATCTAAGCCTTGCACTTGATTGATTGATGAAAACAACTCTCAAAATTTTTAACTCAAGCTATCTACTAACCTTTCCCAACCCTAGAGTAGACTAATTTTCTAACGTACTTGTTGTTGTTACAAAATTAAGCTACAACCATCTATGCCAGCAATAAAATCACTTAAAAGAAATTATAAAGTTGATTTATACACTGTCTAATTAGTTTCTCACAATTGCTAGTACTCTTCTATTATTGATTTATTATTTTTGGTCATTGTGATGTGTAAAGATATCATCTTATAAAATTTATGTTATAAAATTATGTTTGCTTCATTATACTTCAACTATTGCTTTTATTGATAAGTCCATGGTTTTATGAAGCACTAACATCAAATTGTACTTGCAAAAGACATCATTTTCTTGTTTCTTTATTTTGGGCAGGTACATATAAGCACATCACTGCTTCATTGGTTAAAACCTTGGGAATTTTTTATCAGTGTGACTTGTGAGACAGGATACCTTTTATAGACACTTTATCCTTTTCCTTCTCAAACCCCCAGGTCACCGGGGACATGTCCCCTAGGTTATCAACCCTAAATAGAAATATATATCATATTAAGGTGATAGTTATAGAATAACCTCTTGTTATGCCAATTTTCATCCCTTGGGCTTTCCCTTTGGGAAAAGTACAAATTGTGGGATAACAACTATCATCCCTTTATTACGATGTTTCTTCACTGCCAGCGAGCATCCATAGCCCCTACGTAGTCATGCCAACATCAAAAACCTTGCTCCACTGCCAACGAGCATCCATAGCCCCGACGAAGTTATCTGCATACCCTCTCGGAGATTACACTCTTTTTATGGATCATATTTTTCTTTCATAAATACCGAGAATGAGTCAGAGATGAGGATATTTGATTTTTGACAAGGTGAAGTGTTAAGGTGGAGATTTTCCTGGATCTGTCCATAGGTACATGTGGTTCTTTCCAGCTAGCCATCTTTCCATTTAGCATTACCATGGAACTAGGAAAAAATTTCATTGCTTCCCCAATTAGTATGCTGACAAAGACAAATATGATTTTGAAAATTTGTATTTTCCCAGGGTCTCTTATTTTTCATGTAAGTGTGGGTCAAGAGAAAAGTATCCTTCACTGTATTTATTAAAACCAACCACTTCTTTATAGAACATAACTTAATTAAAAGAAAATAAAAAGAAAAATAAATAAATAAAAGGATTATCAAATTCAGTCTTCCCTCAATCCACACAATCATCCTGATCAAAATGTATGCTAAAAGAAACATAAACTAAAATAAGCATCAAAATACACATTTTTTTTAGGAGAAGTATTGTTTTAAGGCTTGGCCATTCACCGGGAGGGTGTCAGATTCCCCCCTTAGATTTTTCAATCGGTATGTGCTTGCCCCGATCTTCTCGGCCAATTGAAAAGGTCTAAGGCATAGATTTTGGAAATTTGAGTGTTTTCCTTTGGACTCGTTTGCTTTATCCCACATCAAGACTAGGTCCCCTACCTTGAAATTGTTTTGTTTGGCCTTATGTTTGTCGAACCATATTTTTACTACCTGTTGATGAATGATGAACTTAACTTTATCATTTTCTCTTTCTTCATTCAACATGATAAGGGTATAAATCCTTTTTTGTAGAGAGGATGAGGTTTGGGCTCTTGATTCTTGGGAAATATGAAAATATGGAATATACAATCCATTTGGAAGAATGGATTATTTCCCATATACCAGAAAGTACATAGAGTTTCATATGGATTCTTCAGGTGTTACTCTATCGGCCCATAGGGAATTATGAAGTAAATTATGCCAATTCCTCTTATTTTCAACAAATTACTCCAAGGAGATAAGACAAGTTTCCATACCAGGATTATTTCTTGGGAGGTACATATAAGGATTTGCTACACCATAATGACAACTCATTTCCCTCACCAAAGTCTTCTATGTTGACCAGATCTTTGGCATCATCAACCAGTCTACACAATCCTTGACCCTTGAATATTTTTGTAGGTTTTATGTCTAGATGCAATTCCTGAATGACTGGCATCCAGTTTCCCCTCCTTTCTCCCATTTCTTGTTGGGTGAACAAATATCTGATTGCGGGGTGAGGGACTATGACTTTAGTTTGATTCTTCAAGATATAGGATCTGAAATGTTTGACCACTTTATAAATTTTGTAAGCATGTTTGTCTATAGTAGGATAGTTTAGTTCATTCCTTAAATATTAGTTCTCATAAATGATATAGATGCGTCGTTGTTTTCATCATCCTTTGGGGTAAGTACGCTGACCAAGGATTGGTCGAAAACAAAGGTATAAAGGAAGAAATATTTGTTGAAATTAGGGCTTCGTAGTATTGTTGTTTGTGATATTGCGGTTCTGATGTTGTTAAAAGATCATTTCCTTTCTTCATCACATTTAAAATCTTCATCTTTGTGAATCATTTTTTGTAAAGGTTCAACAATTCCACTGAAGTTAGGAGTAAATTTTCTCAAAAAGTTGATTTTACGAAAGACGGATTGCATGGCCTTTTTATTGTGAGGCAAGGGGAGTTGAGATATATCTTTATCCGCTCAGGGTCGATGCTAATTCCTCTATATATGATATGACCTTATAGTTTTCCTTCCTCTACACCAAATATGGTTTTCTTAGGGTTCAATGATATTCCATACTTCCTACACCTTTCAAAAATTTGAATCAAATGTTGAATGTGGTCTTCCTTATTTTTTGAATACACTATTACATCATACTAATAGAATACCACACACTTGTTAATTAATCCATGAAAATCCATGTCCATGTCCCTATGGAAGGTTTCTCCTGTGTTAATCAAACCAAAGGGCATGCGTTTATAAGAAAAGGTTCCCCACTTGGTCTGGAAGGTATCTTTTAATCAATCATTTTTGGAAACTAGGACCTAGTTATATCCCGAGAAACTGTCTTGGAGGGAAAATATTTCATAGTTGGATATTGTTTGCATGAGTTGTTCCATGGGTGAGACTGGATAATTATCCTTTTCTGATGCTCTGTTAAGGTTTCTGAAATCCACACATAGACGAATCACCCCAGACTTATTTCTGACAGGTACTAGATTGGCTACCCAGGCAGAGTATCTTACCTGAAAGATAAGCTTGGCATCTAATAACTTTTTCAACTCTTGATACATTAGAGGTTATAGAGATGGGTGGTACTTCCTAAGCTTTTGTTGGAAGGTTTTTACTCCATACTTTAATAGGATTGTGTGTTGGATAATGTGAATATCATGAGTTTTCAATTCTCGATAGGACCAAGAAAATACATCCTGATATTCTTTAAATAGTTTGAGATAAGGTTTCATATCTTCCTTGGACACTTTATTACCTAAATTGAAATTCTTGGGGTTCTTAGGGGTTCCTAGGTTTATAATTTCGTATATAGGATATGAGCTCCCTCGTTTTGCATTCCTTGGCCCTCTAAATCTTTCCCTTAGGTCAAAAAGGTTCTCCATATTGTCCACTCCTTTTGGTAGCATGTTAAAATTTGGTTTGTCATCAGAGTGATATGATATGTTCTTATGTTCGTGGAGATTTGATTCTGTGAGTATTTCTTGGAATATGTCATCATCAATGGCCAAATCCATAAAATTCTCCTGATTAGTCAAGAAATCTACGATCTCTTCATCCCCCTCAAAGACATCCCAGTTAAAAATTTTGCTAGGTATCATGGTTTTGTAGATTAGTTCCATTGCGAATATCGAGGCTTTATAGTCTTATAAAGGATATAATATTGAGGCTGCAGTGGCTAGAGAATCAACACAGATATTTTTCATCCTGGGAACAACAATAATGTTGAAGGCCTCAAAATTTTCTATTAGTCTATGCACCTCTTGCTTGTAATTTATTAAGTGAGGTGAATTTCAATGGATAGTATTTTTCACTTTCCTAACGATAATTTTGGAGTCTCCAAAAAATTTCAATTCCTTGATGTTTAGATCGATGGATTTCTTTAGTCCCTAAACCAGAGCTTCATATTCAACATTGGTATTAGTGCATTCAAATTCTAATCTGCAGGATAAGAAGTTTTGTTTCCCCTTTGGATCAATGAGGATACATCATTCTCCCAACCCTTCTTGCGATTTATAGAAGTCAATGTACAATGTCCAAATTTGTGGGGTGAATTACTAACTTCCTCATGTCTAGCTATTTTTTCACTTTCATCCTCCTTGTTTATTACTCCTATCAGAGAATCCTGATAGAGGATGCTTTGTTCTATGGATTCTAGTAAGTCTACTTTAAATTTAGTTTCATACTTTTGAGTGGGAGGTATGTCAGACAAGTGAGGAGCGAAATTACCAAAATCAAAATCACAAGAGTAGTTTCCTAAAATAGGGAACTCTGTCAACGAGGGTTCATTTGGAGTCTCTAAATCAGTGATGGTATGTTTGAGATATATTACTTTGTCAATCATGATCATGTTTGTATGTCCTTTTAATGGCAACTGAAGGTGATCCCATTCGGTACTAAAGTATCCATTTAATTTCTCAGACCAATCTCGACTAAGTAGGAGTCCATAGGCCTCTGGGATGTCTACTATGATTATGTCAATTACTTGAAAACATTTGGGGTGTGTAGCAATTCTGATCATGAAATATTTAATTTCCCCAATGACCTTTACCTCAGTCTTATCTAGTTCTATAACGTTCTTATAACTTTTGAGTGGGGTTGCATTCAATTTCTTGCATATTGATAATGGTATGAAATTTCAAGATGCCCCTGAATCGACTAGGAAATTATGTAGATTTATGTTAAGAACCTCAAATGTCAAGAGGAAAGGAGGAACAAAATGCCTTTCTCTTTTGTCTAAAGAAAAAGGATTCACACTTGGCTTATTTGTTAAATCTATAAGAGATGGGACCTCACTTTGACAAAAAAATTTCATAGGGGTATCTATTGATTTTAAGGCCTGTAATAGAAAATCCTTTTGTTGAGGGATCCTACACATGTGCATGACAGACACATTAGACTTCATCTTCTTCAAGTCTTCTACCACATTGTACTCTAGTTTAGGATCTTCCTGTGTGTGTATATTTGCGAGGTTTCTTTGAGGAGAAAATAATGGTTTGGGGTGATCAATTGATGGTTTCCCTTTAGATAATTGAGTAGTGGTGGGATTAATTTGGACAGATTGATTTATACCTTGTGTCTGTATAGCTATAAATTCAGTGGGGGGGGTGGGTGTCCCTGCACTTTAGCGACGTCGTTGAAAGGCATCATGTGGTTGGAATCCCATAATAGCATGGTTGTCTCTTCCAGTCGATCTTGAATTTCTTGATTGATGGCATTTATTATGGATCTACTGGGTGGTTCAATTAGAGAACATTCGTCTAGAAATTGATTAGCCATTAGATTCATAGCATGCACCCATTGAAGGAAATCCCTTTTTGAATGGTTTCCTTGGTGATATGTGAAGAAAGAGTCAGAGGCTATGTTCCCTAAGTCGATGTTTAGGTTAGTTGGGGGAGGTTCTATAGATTTGAAGGGTGGATTTTGGTTTCTCTCCCCAACACTCCTTTTCATATCTACCATATCATTGGAAAGTTTTTTTATCATCCGCTATAGGTTTTCTAGATCCCCTCCTTCTTTATCAAGACCTTGTTATGTTTGTTTCCCCAGGGTTATTGTTAACAAAAGTCCTCTCTTAGGTAGAGGTTGGGTGTCCTTTTTTATTAATGATATATAAAGTTCTTTGCGCCCTTTCATTTGAAATTCAATCATTTGAGCTTCTTCGAAATTTTTTTCTAGAGGATGTTTGGAAACCCTTTTTATGAACATGGAAATAAAATATGGGGGAACATTAACATATACTTCAATTTGCAACTCCTGGGTAGGTTTAGCCTTGGGTTGGAATTTTTTCAAAATGATGGTGAATCTTTGGTTGAAATCTTTAACCTTTTATTTTGGACTCATAGTGGCGGTGAAAAGTTCAGCCACTAAAACTCTTGTGGTAGTTACTTCAGAAAATTTGTCCAAGAAATCCTTTTGAAACTTTGTCCATCTAGTTATGGAACCAACGGGTAGGTTGAAATACCAAGTTGAGGATGAATTTTCAAAAGTATAAGGAAAACACCTGCACACTACATCTTTGTGTTTCACATTCATTAATATTATAGCTAATATGAACTTCTTAATATGGTCCTCAGGAAATCTGGAGGTTTCAGGGTCAAATTTAGTAAGTAATTTTTTTGGATGTCTTGGTAGGATATGCACCCATTCTGGGATTTCCAGAGCATCTATGGCCAACCATAATTGATTTTATTGAGGTTAATTTCCCCCTTCTCCATTTTTATTGTTATTATCCTCCATGTATTCTGATTCACAATCTGAGCGATCTCAGTTAGACCCTTCCTCTTCAGATTCAAGATCGTCAGGTTCATAGTAGTTACCAACTGGTGTTTCGGGTATCATATTAAGGGGTTGTTCGATATATGTAAGGGAAAAATATATCAGGTCTTATATTGTGTGAGAAAATACCTAGTCAGGGGTGTCAACAACTGGTCTTCTTATTTGTTTTCTTCGAGGAAGTAAAGGAGCTAAAGGTAATGCTTTGATCTGTCGAGTGTATGCTCTAATGAATATTCTGAACTTGTTTAACTCTTCGTGGAGAAGAGCGTAAGGTATTTGAGGGTACATGTGGTATTCCTCTTATTGTTGAGGTGAGTTACTCATATCGAGAGTACTCTTTGTATTTGGGTTGTCTTGAGAGTGACTAGCCATGCATGCAGGTTGTTATTAATCTATAGGCTTTGCAGAATATTTTATCAGAAATATTGTTAACCATGTATTCATTCAGGACCTCCTCCTACTGGCAGTTTTGTTGAGGGGTCTGATATGCCTTAAACTCAGGAGAATCAACCAAATTCTTAAGAGGCCCAATTAGACTTGTAAGTGTTTTATGAGTGGTAAGGTTCTCTAGATTCGTGATCTAGGTGGAATTATTCATGGGATTTAATTGTGATTGACATATATGTCTTTTCTATTAAGCCTTTCCTTAGGATATGAAGTTCTTTTTTTGGCTATTTTCTAATGTTTATATCAAAAGAAAGATAGAGATTTAAACTAGATGACAAAGGGAATATAACTATGTGTTGGGGGAAAGCTAGGTTGCATGATAACCTTTATACCTTAGCATGTAGATGAAGAAGATCTAAACTACTTCAAAATAGAATTAATACCATTTTTATTAGTAGAAATTCAACATTGTTTGAGATAACAGTTACAGAAAGAAAATATATATGTCACAAGAAGTTAGTGCAATAAAAAGTAATTTTCAATGCTCTATTACCAATCATAGGTTAACATAATTGATTTCTATTTATCAACTAGAATAAAAGAATTGTTGTAGCATTATAAGATAACTTTAAATAACATATACAATAACTCGTACACAATACAACAACAAATATTGTATCCAAGGACATGGATAATACCCCTTGGTCCAATCACATTCACGCCTTAGATTAAAGAAGTGTGTTTGGTTCTAAATGTAACTTCTTAATTGAAATAACTCAAACATAAATAGTTCTCTTACAAAATTTAACAAAAAGTCTTTCTCTCCAAAACCATCGACCTGTCTAACATAAAAAAGATCTGTATTTATCATAGATGTGGAGGCCCTCGACCAATGTGGAACTGAGGCTTAGCTCTACACATCGGTTGTAAAATAAATTATTAACTTAACTAAAACACATTGTTGGAGTATGTTTTTTTTAAATAAAAAGGTGGAACCTATTATATTAGCAAAAAGCAGTATACAGTGTTTGTTGATGACGCCAGTTGTCCCTCCTGAACAGGAAACCAGGACAGTTGGGTCTCTTGTGCCAGGTGCAGTCATGTTGCCAAAATATACATGTGGGTGCCCTGCCCGAAGGAAACCAGGGCTATTGTGCTATTGAGTTTCAAAAAAGAAACCATAAGTAGACATAAAGAAACTAAACATTCTAACTAAACTGAGATAGCAGAGATACTTCTAACCAGAAGCTTCGGTGAATCTATTTGCTCATGCTTTGTCGTTCATTCCTCTTCTGACGCCAGCCTGCTGGAAGCGAGTACGCCTACGTGCACATCGGACACTGCCACTTAGGAAGGCTCTTGGAGTGAGCTGCAAAAAGCATGTCTAGCCTTTGGTCCATCCTGGAAAGGTGAAAATCTTGGTCGTCCATCAGATTCTGGAGCTCGAAGATGAGTGGGAGATGCCATAATTCAGAGACTGGAGGCTGGTTCAACCCTCCGCTATCATCGGAAGCTCGTGTGTTGGAGTCCCCCGCTACTCGGTTTGGAAGTCCTGCTGGCTTCGCCATCCCTGTGGTGTCATCGGGAGGGGCTTCCTCCTCCACAATGTAGGGTGGAAGCAGTCCTCTGTGCTGGCAGCGCTGGGGTTCCACAGGGTGTCTCCGGGTGGTAGCTTTCTTTCCTCTACGCATGAAATTGAGGGGTGGCTCTACATTGCCTCCTCCAGACTGATTTCCTCTACAATCTCCATGGGAGGCGTCCAAGGTCGTCACTTGCGTCGGGTGGATGCTAATGCCAGTGCTCGTTCAAAATTTGATATGCGCTTGTGCCGGGATTCATCCCTATACCAGGCGACCCCTCTGCATGATTTCCCTCTGAGCCTGGGCATGGAAGAGACCCTAGGAGGGATCCAAGTTCCTATAATTTTGGTCGCTCCTCTCCCAGACTTCGACGGAGGTCATAATTGCAGCTCGGACAAAATGAACACTGCGAGGGGCCAATGCATCTCTTCCCAATTCATCACCGTGATAAAACGCCAAGATGTCGTGACCGTCAAGGCCATTAAGGCTGGGTGGTTAGTGATCTATCGACTGGTACATCTCCCTTGCATGAGAGGGCTCATCAACTGGAGGTGGCTGGTGCAGGCCATGTCCTAATTAGTAATCGGAGGGCGCTCGCCGGTTGATTCCATAAATGGGCATCCCGACGGTCATCCGCGTGTTTGTTGATGCTCTCATGTCACCCCATCTGGGGGCATTATTGGAGTATGTTAATGAATACTTCGAACTTCAATTAAAAAAAAAGAGTGGTTATTATCACACAAAAAAGATCACTTATTATGTCTTAATTTAAAAGAGTTTTGCAATTGAGAAATTAAAAATTGTTACTAGCACTGAAGATAGACTGAGGCACATGCTGGGGTGAACTGAGATTTGGATGGAAATGACTGGGAGTGACAGAACTACTTTTTTTATCGAGAATTGAAATGCAACGCACTGTTGGAGACCACTAGGAGATTGCTAGATGTTGGAAGTGTTTTTCCCCCACTTATCCCCTGGAGTAAAGAAGAAAGTCATATGGCATTTTACGGAGTCTCTGATATTATTTATGCAGTCTGGATGTGTAGTTTATTCATTCCTAGTTTGGAACCCCCTTTTTAAACATTTCAAAATGTGCAATAAATGTGGATGGTCCACTTCGAAAATAAGGCATTTGGGGGCTTCAGAGCGTAGAGTATACATATCCTCTAGATTACAGAGCTCCTAGAGTCATTAACCAACACTAATTACTTATTAAACTGAGATTACGTTTAAATTTCATAATTTCGGGACTTTGGGACTCCGACTCTTTGGGGTTCAGAATTTTTTTGAATGTTGTTCTTGGAAATCCCCTAGAGGACGATCTCTTGAATCTGATGTGGAAGTTTGATGTAATATTTATTACTTTTCACAAAAGGTAGGGTGACACATGTAACATGAAATAGTACATATGAAAACCCCAAATATACTTAAAATAAGTGCCACATGTATCAACTGATTAATGCCAAGTGTCTCAATTGATGGATGCCTCATTTCATGATAGAAGAGTTACACGTGTCTATGACTCTTCGGCGCTTTAACACTTCAGTAATTTTCATTCTCTATGGGTTGGAATCTCTCGAAGTGACAATATCTCAGAGTCATCAATTCATTATTATTGCTAATTGATCCAAGATTAAGGTATTTTTACCATTAAATACTTCAGGAGTTCGGGACTCCGAATCTTCAAGGTTCGAGAGTTTTTGTGTTTCTTTGAATTGAAATGTTCTGACTTATGATCTCCTAGATCTGGCGTTTCCACATGATGTCATTTTCGCTGATGTGTCTGCATGAAAGAGAGTGACTTGTGTCACACGAAATAGTGGATGAAGTAACCAAAATTACCTGAAATGAGTGCCACGTGTTGTCGTCTCTTCAACACTTCGGTTATCTATGCTTATCTTGTAATATAACCTCCCAGATGGTTGATCCTCTGGATATGATGTGCTAGTATGATGCCATATCGCTGACATGTCATAGAAATAAGGGTGACACGTGTCACCCAGAAAGGGGAGGATGACGTAACCAAAGGTGTCTGAAACGAGTGTCACATGTCTCCACTGATGAATTCAACGTGGCTCTAGCATTTCAAAATTCGATATTTTTTGAGTTCTAAGTGTGGATATCTCCCAGATGGTTGATCTTACGAAGTGATGCAACAATTTGACATTCGGGAGTTTTCAACAAAGATGATCTAGGAAGTTTTAGCATTGAAGTCATGTAGTGAAGTTTGTGTAACTTTGCGATTAAACCTTGCACCAGTTTGAGACACCACATGCATGAGAGCCATTGGTCTACATCGAATATTATATCTCCATTGTTGAATATTTGACCAATCTTTTTGGCTTGAAATCCAAGCCTGAAATGGAATGCTCCTAATTGTTGCATCTTTCCTACGGAAACTTACTACACATACAAAGGACTTGGTTGTCCTGGATGTCTCCTTCACACACAAAAGACTTGGTGGACCTCTTGCATGCTTAATCAATGGAAAACATGATGACAAGTTTTTTGAACCAAATCACGACATGCAATTATCCTTCAAGAAAACATAAACAATTTGCACAAAGAATCAATCAAGAAAGATAATGATGAAAAACCAAGTCATTTACTAATGTGAAATTGACTCAACTAACCAAAAGGGGAATGATTTTCAACAAGGTATAGGGAAAATGAGGCAAGAGGGGCATGAGGGGCATTTCTTTTCGTCATTAGGGATTTTCCTTTTGACACATGTTGATGTTTCCTTTCTCCTCTTCGTCGATGTTGACAGTATATAGACGATCGACGATTGTGGTTTCCTATGTAGATGATTTAACTGTTTGGTTCACTGATGCCGATGGTATAACGATGATTTTTTAGAAAGCATTTTTCATAGTCCAGAATCAACCATCAGTGCACCCTTCCTCCCATTTCTTTGATGTTGATGGTGCATCAGTGATCAGATATCAACAATTATCATTGGTATGTGGACATTTTTCCTCTCGGATTTCGTCGATGCTTATGATGGGTGCATAGCTCAAATTTTAATTTGTGTATGCTTAGTATAAATGCTAGGTTTACTTAGAGAAAAGGTCAATCTATCCAACAATTCCAAGCTAAACTTAATTTGATTGATGATTAAAACATAACAAAAAGAAAAACCCGATGATCCCTACACAATTGACTAAATTCATAAAAGACAAAGTGGTAGCCAAAAGAAAAATTCACAAAAAAATTAGGGTGTTGTTGGGTTTGTGTTTTGATTGTTTTATTGCGATGATAAAATCCTTTTTGCATCTATATTACAGATGCTATGCTTCATATTAGCCATTTTTAAGGATTCTCAAAGGTTTATATATCAATTCATTATGGACTTGCATAAGGTATGTATAATTGATGTTTTTGTAATGGTTTTGTGATCAATTAATTTCAGTTCGATGTTTATAAAGATCTAATGCATGTTTTTTTTTAAACATGGAAAAATCATGGTTCGATCCTCCATCTGGTATCTTGTCTGACACTCCATTCAACACTTGATCTGACACGTGATCTGACACTCCATCTGACATGTGATCTGACACTCATAGCACATTGCAGCTGGCGGTTGGTACATTGGCGGCCTATGGTGGACGAATCGGTGATCTGGGTTTTGTGCCCTCTCGTGGACTCCAACTACAAATTTTGACACACCTCAGATTGGGTGGTTGTAGTGATCGCTGAGTGTCTCACAAATTTTTTAGAATATGCTATTGTTAGAACTCATTTTATGAATTTGTTGTTTTTAGAGGAGGTTGACCCTTCCAGTCTTAATTTAGACAATTGTATTGAAGTCTTAATTAGTTACTTTGTTTTGGTAACTAAAACAAAGAATTAAATTAGACAGAGCATTAGTGTAAATAGATTATTAGTTTAAGATTGTTTGCAAGCTTTGATGGATTAATTGTTTCAAGACTTGATAGCGTCAATTGAGATAGATTTAATTGCCATTTCTATTATTCTTCGTAGATTTATTTTGTTTATCGATTTTAACTTAGTATGATAGGATAGAAATAGATTTTGGATTATGATTTCTAAAAGCATTTTAGTTAATTTTGAAATAAGATTTTTAATGATAGAATTAGTTCAGTTTAGATCATGAAATATCAGTTATGAATTTGAATTGTAATTTCTAGTTGACATTTATCAAGAATTAGAAGTTTGCATAGAGTGAATTCGAATTAGGATTTTTAATCATGACTTCATGAGTTTATAGATTTGCTTGAAGAAGTGAATTTGAATAAGAGTGTTTTTAATTGTTGATGATTGATGTATACAATTTAGAGATCACATGGATTTCCGAAATACTTAGTGGTTCTTCTATGATGGAAAAGAATTCTTTAGATTTCCTTATTCACACTTGCCATTTCTCTATAGAAGTCAACATTGAATTAATTCCTCTTGAACTATCACTAATAGTCAAATTCCATCGTGATCTTATTCAACACCAAAGACATTGTCGTCATCTTTGAATATTTTCTTTCTTGTTAATGCAAGTTAGAAATAGTTTTGATCAATTAGAATTTGAATACAGTCATAACACTTTTACTTTTGATTAAGTAGACTAAAATTTATTATTCGCGAAATAGAAATAGTTATGAGTTCTTTTTAAGAATATATTTCACTTGTCAAAATAGTCTTGATAGGTTAGTTGTTTACTTGCTTATTTTCTCAAAGATAGATAGATCAAATAACTTAGAGATAGATTAATTGTTGTTGCTTACTTAAGAAAATGAATATATTAAATAGCTTTAAAATAGATTGTTATTTTCTTATTTATAAATAGTCCATCAATTCATTGTTTGAAGTTGCTTAGGGTAAATAGTTCATAATCCTAGAATTACTTAAATCTCATTAATAGAATTTGTTAATTAATGAAAATTGAAAAGAACCATCTCTTTAGAAAGTAGATTGATAGAGTGTTGATCCCTAGGTATACCATCTCCTTAGTTAGATAATGCTTCCATTAGATTTTATGCCTTGGCTCATACAGTGCCACAAATCTAAGAGTACTTACCCTGGGTTGACAATTTAATTGAGGGAATTAGTGCATATAGAATACGCATCATTTTTGGCACCGTTGTTGGGGAGTTGTCTTAAGGTAGGAAATAGTTAGGAAGCAGATCATTTATGAACCTTAGCATTAGTTTGGTGGCGGGGGAACTTTAATACAAGAGGTAAGAACTAGGTTCCCCCAAACCCAATGGTAGTTTTTCTTTTTTGGATTCATGAAAAAACCTAGGGACCCAAAGGTCATATACATTGAAACCAAACCAAACATTTGGATCAAGGTTCTTTCTAACCTTTTTGGAGGAAGGAAGACTCCACCCATAAACTCCGCAGACCGATACCAAAAAATAGGGGTTAGCTCAACCCGAAGAGATAAATAAGTCTTTGAAGAGACTAAAACCGAGAGCACTATAGAGGAGAAAATTGAAACATCAATACTAGTGGGATATGAGGTAAGACCACTCAGGCACTCATTAGAACCAACCAAAACAACCTTTTCTTTTTCACCACCATCAGGGGACCCTAACTTTGTAGATATCATTGACCCTGAATATGTGAATACTCTGTTTGAAAGTTCAACCAATATAATTGTTTCCCAATTTGAAACAAAAAATTTGGCACCAGTATTTTCAAGCGGCTTGAGTAAAGTCCCAGACATCCAAACAATAGATAAATATTCCCATCGAAGGGATACCTTTCCTCGAAAAGAACCTCGGGATACTTTTTTATATTCAAGGATAAAACCATTTAGGTACTCTCTATTTGGAAACCAAACCAGTATGGATGATTAGGAGGATCACAACCATGTAAGAGATGAGGAGGGAGAAGAATTTGGAAACCAAATCGAAACCACCTTTGGGTTTCCAATTTTGGATACCACATAGAATGTCAACATGAAGAACATTTCACTCTTGGAACTACCCACCTTTTACGGTAAAATCAATGAGTATTTGAATACCTTCCTATTTGAGTTTGACATCTTATGTAGGAGATACAATTACTTGCAAGATGCCCAGAAACTAAAACTTTTTCCCGCCACCCTCAAAGATTCTCCACTAATATGGTTCATGGGGTTGGGAGAGTCCAGTATTAGGTCTTGGGAAGGCATGAAAGATATATTTCTTAAAAAATACCAAGATTATTACAAGTCCAAGGATTCTCGTAATGATAATTTTAAGATCCAATAGTTAGAAGATGAGAGTCTCGAGGATTACATGGAACAGTTTGTGTATATCTCACATAAATCAAAGTACCATGACCTTCCAGATGATGCAGTCATGGCTCTTTTCTTTAAAGGTATTTCAGAAGAATACCTAGAGACACTTAACCTGATCGCATCAGGTGACATCTCCCATAAACCATTTACTGAAATCTATGAAATGTGTAGGAATTACTTGAGGAGTAGAGCCAACAAGGGGAAGAGTTTTTGGGATCCTTATTGTAGAAACCAAAAAATAGTTAGTTCAGGTGGTATCACAAGTGTAGATATAGGGAACCTATTGGAGAACTTCAAAATTGATATCTTAAGTACAATAGTTTCCCAATTGGACACCCTAAATATTAAAAAGAAACACGAGGAGGAGAATGCAACAACGTCCATACTTTGTCCAAGATGTATGAGGAAGCATTCCTCAAGGGAATTCCCATTAGATAATATTTCAGTTTGTGTATTCTACACTCAAGACCACTCAAATGAAAAGTTCTCATCATTGCTCGGTTTATTATCCATTTAGAGAAGTGGGGATCTTGGGGAATCCTCTTATGCGCCTAGGAGGCCATGGAAGCCAAGGATTCATCCTACATACCTGGATATACCACCTAAAGTTCCACCATATTATCAATAACCACAATAGTGAAACTCACAGAATTGTAAAAACTAGTCTATTGAGTATCACCATCCTTGGATGCAAGGATGGAGAGGAGGGTGTACCCAAGGAAATACTCAAGCTCCACCTGTCCCTATTCCCACTTATCCTTAACCCCAGTTTCCACTGAACATCCCACAACTTTTGCCAGTTTTTTTTCCCCCACCTTTACCTCCTATCCCACAAAAACCCCAACAATACCAGAATACAAGCTCCCCAAGACCGACATTGTTACCGACACATCCAGTGCCCAACCCCAATAACAAAAAAACTCAACCTCTTCACAATTTTGAGATGCAAGACTTTCTGACGTATTTTATTTCTCCTGTTCCATTGCAGGAGATTCAACTAGGGTTCGGAAAATTTTTGGATAGGCAAAGGCCTTCAATAGTCATCCAAGAAGAAAAAGAAAATGAAACTCAACCCACAGATGAAACTAAGTGGGAAGATGTTATCATTCCTAAATACTAGTAACCCCAACTTCACCAAAATGAATATTCATAGATTACAAAAGCCCCTCCTTATCCAGAAATATTAGTGATTGAGAAACCTACCACTCGATCGAAATTTGGCATTTTGAATAATATGTGTGTCAAAATTCCCTTGTTACAAGCCATAAAGGACATTCCAATTTATAGTAAGGTGGTCAATGAATTGTGTATCAAGAATCCAAGGAGGAAGCAAATGGATCCTCCAACAATACATTTGATAGGAGAATTCTCTGAGTACATATCATAGCATCCTAGGCTCGCAAAAAATACGAACTGAGGGAACCTTGTAGTAACAATTACCATTAATAAGGTTCTCATCAAAAACATTCTCATATACCTAGGGGTATCCAGTAATGTCATGATTGTTACTACCTTCGACAAATTACAGTTAAAACCTTTTCTTATAACTGCCCCAACTATTTTGGAATTAACATATAAGACAAAGGTTATACCTAAAGAAATCTTGGATTATATCATAGTTACATTAGCCTCATGGGAATACCCAATAGACTTTATCTTCATTCATTCAAATAATCCTACCAAAGTTAATCCTGTTATCTTGGGAATACCTTGGTTGGCCACAACCAATGTATTTATTGGCTCTAGAGAAGGTGAAATGACAATCTCAAATAGACTTTCTATACAAATGATTACCATATACCCACCATATCAACCTATCATGGAGAATCTATGGTGGCTTGAATGTCCATATGATAATGAGGACAGTTAGGAATAACCCATGTTTCCAAGTGATCATTTGTGGGCACTTTAGGAGAAAACAACGGAAAATGTGCTAAACCAGTTTATTTTTGCTATCACGTGTGTCGATTTTCCACAATCTTTTCCCCAATTTGAGTACATATTTGGGGAATAATTTTAGGAAGATTTGGACCCATCAACTTTGTCTTCAACATATTTTATTTTTGATATAGATGAGTCTGCCACATCTTATACCATGCCCTATGATATTAGTCTAGGGAAATTCCTACATATAAATTTTGGACTAGATGCAGACCAACAAAAACAATTAGTAAATGTCCTTGAAGAATAATTAGGGGAATTCGCCTGGGAATACATTGATATGGAGGGTATACACCCTGATACATGCATTCATCACATATATACCCAAGCATAAGTAACACCTGTTAGGAAATCCCAGAGGAAGATGAACCCAACACTCAAGGATATAGTAAAAGAAGAGATACAAAATTCATTGAATGTCGACTTTATTTATCCGATCCCTGATAGTAAATGGGTATTCCCGCTTGTAGTGGTTCCAAAAAAAATAACCGGGAAATGGATAATTTTTGTCGATTTTCGGGAACTTAATAAGGCCACTCTAAAGGATTATTTTCCCCTTCCTTTCATTTACCAAGTCTTGAATACCTTGTCAGGGAAGAAATAATTCTCCTTCCTAGATGGATATAGCGGGTACAACCAAATTCTCATAGCACCCAAGGATCAGGAACAAACTACTTTCACCTGTGCTTGGGGAACCTATGCCTATAGGGTCTTACCATTTGGTTTGTGTAATTCTCCCGCCACATTTAAACAAGTGGTACTAGGGATATTTTTTTATCTTATTCATGATTGTGTGGAAGTATACATGGACAAATTTATAGTATATGTCAATACTTACCAGGAAGCCCTAGATAATCTAGAGAACTTCCTTATCATATGTCAAGAAATGAGCCTATCCTTAAGTCACGAAAAATGTAAGATGATGTTGATTGAAGGATTAGTATTAGGACATCACATATCATATGATGGGATTAAAGTGGATCTTGCTAAGATTGAGGTAATATTCAAACTTCCACCCCCAAAGACTCAAAAAGAGGTAAGAATATGTCTTAGACATGTCATATACTACTGACGATTTATTGAAAATTTCACAAAGATTGTTGCACCCATGTTTGGATTTTTAATAAAAGATGTTGATTTTATTTGGACTGACCAATGTCAAACCACCTTTGAAACTATAAAATCTAAGTTATTTGTGGCACCAGTTCTTAGTGGGGGAAATTGGGCCCTTACATTTCACATATTTATTGATGCCTATGATACTGCAATAGGAGCAGTAGTAGGGTAGAAATAAGACCATCAATCCTATGCCATTTATTTTGTGAGTAAGAACTTGTCCCCTACCGAGTTAAACTATACAATTACCGAAAAGGAATTCTTAACATTGGTCCATGCCATCAATAATTTTTTCCATTACATCACAGGATACAAAGTATTTGTCCATATATATCACTCTTCCATTAGATTTCTCATGAATAAACCCATTACCAATGGTCGAGTGACTAGGTGGCTCTTCTTATTATAAGAGTTCAATATCATTGTCCTTGATTGACCTGTAAAGGAGAATTTAGTAGTTGATTTTCTTTCACGCATCAAACATGAGGGTTATATTATTCCTATTGATGATAGTTTTCTAGATGAGAATATCTTTTCCCTCTCTATAAATACCCCATGGTTTGTAGAAATGGAAAATTATTTGGCTACTAGGAAGTTACTAGCTCATTTCTCACCTCATGAAAAGCGTAGAATTATCCTGCAAAGTGCTAACTACTCTTGGGTTGGCCATGAAATTTTTCGTACTGGTCCAGAATTGATTATTCATATATGTGTCCAAGAAGATGAGATACCATAAATCCTATGAAGTTGTCATGATAGACCATGTGTTGGCCATTTTTCTAACAAACGTACAACATATAAGGTGTTACATTCAGGTTACTATTGGCCTAGAATTTTTAAGGATGTTGCCAAATATGTGGGGAGTTGTGATAGTTTTCAAAGGATAGGAAGACCCACGCCATATGATGAAATTCCCTTGTGTTCCCAGGTTATGATAGAACATTTTGAGAAATGGGCCCTTGATTTTGTGGGACCAATTTCACCCATGTCTCATAAGAAGAACTTTATTTTGGTTTGTACATATTATGTCACCAAGCGGGTATAAGCAAAATCCTTATTTAGGGATACCAAAAAATCTATTGTCGAATTCATTTATGAAGACATCTTTACTCACTTTGGTGTTCCTCATGAAATCGTTACAGACCAAGGCACCCAATTCACTTCCAAGTTGATGAAGGAATTAGCGGAAAAATATGGGATCAAGCATAGCAAGTCCTATCCATATCACCCATAATCTATTGGTGAAGTAGAGTCCACAAACAAAGTTTTGGAAGCTATCTTAACCAAAAATGTTAAAATACACCATAGGGATTGGGATGATATACTTCCACAGGCTTTGTGGGAATATTGTACCACCTGGAGAAATACCACTGGGCATACCCCTTACGAGCTAGTGTATGGAAAACAATTACTTCTACCAATATAATTCCAAGTATGGACTTTTCGTATTGCCGCAGAATTGAGATTAAACATATATGAGGCACATAAACAACGAGCCCTACAATTAAACAAGTTGGATGAGATTAGGCAAGATGTTATCCAATGAACAATGTTAGTTCAAAACCAGAGGAGCAAGTGGCATGAAAAATTTATCAAGAAGAAACAATTCCAACCTGGTGATTGGGTTTTGTTGTTTGAATCCCAATTTAAAACTTTTAAAGGAAAAATTACCACTTAGTGGTTGGGTACTTATGAGGTAGTTATCGTGTATGATAATAGGGTTGTTAAGATTAAAACAATTGACAATGGAAAAGTCTCTTTAGTAGGGAATGGGCACCGACTCGAACTTTACCACAGACCCATTTCCAAAGAATATTTTCTACAGGTCATGTCAACTGACAAGGCATTGAAATTAGTAGATGGGGAGGTTTCTTCTCCCCCCCCTATTCTTGAAACTTTTTCTGAACTTTGAATGTACATATGTAAATAATTTGAAGTGTGTTTTTGTTTATAAACAATCCTAGATATTTCTGCAGGTATTTATTTCATCACGAGTGGTCAATTTCAAGGAGACAAAAAAAGAATTATTTTCCTTCAAAAAAAGATATTGCCTTATTTGAACCTTGTTGTTTACTTAAGCATTAAATAAATAATGACTTGCTTAAATTATCCATATTTTGGCAATATTTATATCTTCCTTTTTCTCAAGGAATCTTTAATGGAAGTTGGCCTTAACATCCACCACTAGAGGATATAAGGAAGTGACGCCTTGAATATCAAACCTAGAGGTTACTCATACAATTTCCCAAAGAACACTGAGTAGGTGAGTAAAGTATATTTATGAAAGAGTAGTAAGAAGGTATGATTAACAATTAGCCATGGAAACATCACTATAACTTTAAAAAAACGAAAAACTAAGTCGAGCCTAAAGATACCTTTCTGTTCTTTTCAAATGGTACCATCCACCACACACTAAAAATGCTTGATTATACCATATATTTAGATAGGCTACGTCCACTTAAGTACCCCTTACATCAAGACAATATATAAGGGATACATAAAGAAGAGTCATCCTCTAACATAAATACCATCCCAATCTTAAATTAAATTTTCAGAGTTGTCTGCCCATATTCTTGCAAAAAGAAATATTTATGGAAGCAGGGAATTCTACCTAGTGAGAGTGATAATATGATAAACAATAAATAAAATTCGTGAATATTAAACTTGTCCTGATGTACGACATTACTTGTAGACAAAAATGAAAATAAGTATGCATGGTTAAGAAAAGGTCAATGAAATCCATAAATATGCCATTGGGAACTAGATTTAAGACTATCTTAAGACTCTCTCTCCTAACTCTTATTAACTATATGTAGGATGTTTTGTCCTACAGGTGGGGCCATATTTTAACCATCTCGTCAGAATAATGTGTGAAATTAATTTGTACACTTGGCAAGATGTAAATCTTAGGCTATTGAGAGAATTGATTGGTTCCCTATATTTTTTATTGTGAGGTGTCACAATACTTAGGATTGGGGGAGGGGTTTCCTGAGTTGACAAATGATAAACACTGCCTATATATATTATAATCTATGTGAAGAGGAAGTATAATCTTTGTAAAAATTATGTTATATTGTTTTCACGATATTCTGGGCTATAATATCAGTAGTTTCTATTGAAATGCTAAATTCTATACTGCTGACATCATTGTGTGTTATAAGGCTATTGTACATTATTTCAATTACAGACTGTTAAATGCTCACTACAATTTTGTGTTACACGCCTATGAACAGAGGAAAAAATTATTTAGCAGAGGAACAAATTGTTTTATAACATTACAGGAACAGTGACAAGGAAATTAATAGTGGATCATTCTATTCACACTCATCATGTCCATGCTCTTGTTTACCATGACTATCTGAAATTTCCCAAGATAAGTGCTATGGGTGAACGTCCATTATAATGGGGATCATTTCTATTTGCATAGGAGTACCGTATGAAGTTCCATATGCGTTGTCATAAGGCGTTCCATTTGGAAGATCGAATGGGGTTCCATCTGGATGAACAAATGAAGCGCCATATGAAGGATCAGATGAGGTACGCATATAATGTAAATGACCAAGATTGCATGCAAAAAAGGATAGTTTGAATTAATACACCTATTTCACTGGTAATTTGAGATGAATTGAATGGTATGTCATTAAAATTCACATTGATAATTAAATTAAAAACTTTTAATGCATTTTTATGATCAAATGTCCAACTCGAAGACTTGGACATTGATATAATTTACACATAATTGAAATTGCCTCCAAAGTACACCATTCGAAATTCAAATGATGCGCAATCACAGTCAGACATGACAATCATGTGTGATGAATTCAACCAGTTTCCACCTTGATTGCATTAAAAATCGGGTGTTTTCCCCCAATTGTTATTCTACTCATCCCCTTCTTGTTGTGTCATGCTCACCCTTTCCCCAATTTAGTACTTCTTCTCATCCTCTAAATTCTAACCATGCCTAAACGCTATGAAACTTACTCCTATGTTGAGCTTCTGTCCATTCCCGAATTCACAGAGTGTAGAGAGATTTTGCTTCGCACAGGGTGGGGACCATTCTTGGCTTGTGTGCAGGGCCATGACGATGGCATCTCACTACAATTATCTATCGGGTTTTATGGGAGGTTGGCGTGCATAGGGCCTCTAACCTTCTTGGTCTCTGAGGAGTTAATTTCCTCAGCCACAAAATTGCCACAGGTTGGAGATCGATGGTTCAAACACCATCAATTTCCACGACCAATTTACAATGGAGTATTCAAGCCTGAATTTCAAAATGTTTCTGGAGATAAAAGGTACTCTAAATAATGGATCAAGGATGAATTTATTAATCCCATGATCTTCATTACCATTATTATCACTTGTGAAGGTAGGCACTCTATCTTCAAAGCTTTCCATTTTCATCTGTTAGCTCATTTCCAACTTAATAAGCCCCTGAATTTCCCTTTCTACTTCTTGAAATGTATTGAGAAAATTTCTTCCCAAGTGCGTAAAAACATGGCCAATACTTATAACACTCTATTCCACCACGACCTCATCAAATTGCTTGTCATAACTGAGTTGACAAAATAGGGAAATACATGGGATGAATTCCTCTATCAATTCTCAAACTCCCATCTCACAATCAAGACCAAAAAGAGATCAATCGATTTAGGGACCATTACTCCATAAAAGACTCCAAACCCTCCAACTCAAACTATCTCTGTGTATGAACAAAATTCCAAGAAAAATATTGATTCCCCTGCAGCCTCATCGGGCAAAAAAACCAAAAATCTTGTTGATAATTCTCCATTGCCCTCAACGCTCATTTATCCTCAATCTAAGAAGTTACAAGATGCATTTCAACACGATTTTTCTTCAGTCCCTACGAATAGAAGAGGAGCTAATTGGTTCAAAGGGGAATCTTTTCGAGGAAGTATCCGAAGTGCAAGTTGAAAGCCTAATGTAAAACATCCAAGGACATCAGATCCTATCCAAGTGTCTTCTGATCATGAACGACCCCATAAAATACTTAGAGAAGTTTTTGTAGAAGAGTTTGAGCCTGATAAATAAGTAAAATATGAACCTATTCTCTCTCAGAAGCACTCTATTACTCTTACGTCCCATATGCCAACATCAACTTCCAAAGTTGATATAACTTATACATCCATCAAGGGATCCAAGACCTCTTGTTTTGAACCATCTAATCATACCCCAATTATTTAGAAATTACAACAAGAAAATGCTCAGTTGCTTCAACAGTTGGAAGAGAGAAAAACTTTGGATAAGAATCTACATCATGACAAAGCAGTATTGCAAGAAAAAGTGAATTCTCTCCAACGATTGGTTGATCAAATCACCACCACCAATCACAACCTCCAGACACAATTGGAACTTCGTAAAGGGCCCATGACAAAATCTTCAGGACAAGAAGGAGAAGCTTCCAAACCAATCCACCCCCTCCTTCATGAGTCTAGTTATGTCAGGTGATTCATTTTTGTTTGCAGAGGGACCTGCAAATCCTTAGGCGTGGAGGTAATAATGGGATCATGTTTTGACTATTTTATTACGATGATCAAATCCTTTTTTCATCAATATTTCATATGATATGCTTCGTATTATACATTTTGAAGGATTCTCAAAGGTTTATATATCAATTTGTTATGGATTCACATCAGGTATGTATAATTGGTGTTTTTGTAATAGTTTTGTGATCAATTCAGTTCAGTTTGATGTTTATAAATATCTAATGCATGGTTTGTTTGAAACATGGAAAAATCGTGGTCCAATCCTCCATCCAGTACCTCGTTCGACACTTCATTCAACACTTGATCTGGCACGTGATCTGACACTCCATCTGACACACGATATGCCACTTGGAGCATATTAGAGCTGGCGGTAGGTACATTGGAGGCATGCGCTGGATGAATCAATGATCTGGGTTTTGTTCCCCCTCGTGTCCTCCATCTATAGAGCTCGACACACCTCATATTGGGCGGTTGTAGTGATCTTTGAGTGGCTCACAAAATTTCTAGAAGATGTTGTTGTTAGAACTCATTTAATGAGTTTGTTGTTTTTAGAGGAGGTCGACCTTTCCATTGGTCAACCTCTCAAGATGTAAATTATCTATAAATACCACTACCAATGGCACAACTAAAGACATAATTTTTGAGAAGAATTTTATTGTATAATACAAACATTATCTGTAACTTTGTTCCACACTCTATTTTTATGATTAATGACATAATTGCATTGAGTTAAGAACCTGTGTTTTCTTGTTCGAGTGTATCCATGACTTGGTGGGGGGCCCACCAATGGTCTGGGTGACTATGTATATCAATATATATTGTGTGTTCATCTTATTTCTTAGTTAGAATTCATAATTGTTTCTTTACTGCATGTATTTCTCAATTTTAATTGTTGTGTATATGTCAATTATAATTTGTTAATCTATTTTTTTCCCTTAATTGCAGATTGCTTGTAGGAGTTGGTTAATTATAGTATTGTGTCTTTTCCTTCTTATCTATGAATCATCCTCCAAGATACTAATTTAGATAGTTGTATTGAATTCTTAATTAGCTACTTTGGTTTTGGTGATTGAAACGTAGCATTAACCTAGACAGAGCATTAGTGTAAACACAATATTAGTTTAAGATTGTTTGTAAGCTTTGATAGATAAATTGTTTCAATATTTGATAGCTTTAATTGAGATATATTTAATTTCCATTTCCATTATTTTTTGTAGATCTATTTTGTTTATTCATTTCTCCTTAGTATGACAAGATAGAAATAGATTTTGGATTATGATTTGTAAAAGCATTTTAGTTAGTTTTGAAATATGATTTTTAATGATAGAATTAGTTCAGTTTAGATCATGAAATCTCATATATCGATTTGAATTGTAATTTCTAGTTGACATTGATCAAGAAATAGAAGTTTGCACAGAGTGAATTCAAATTAAGATTTTTAATCATGAGTTCATGATTTTATAAATTTTCTTGAAGTAGCGAGTTTGAATAAGCATTCTTTTAATTGCTAATGATTGATGTATAAAGTTTAGAGATCACATGGGTTCCCAAAATACTTAGTGTTGCTTCTATGATGTAAAATATTTCTTTATATTTCCTTATTCACACTTTCCATTTCTCTGTATAAGTCAACATTCAATTAATTCCTCTTGAACTCAGCCATCGTGATGTTATTCCACACCGAAGACATGATCATCATCTTTGAATACTTTCTTTCCTGTTACTGCAAGTTAGAAATAGTTTTGATCAATTAGAATTTGAATACAGTCATAACACTTTTACTTTTGATTAAGTAGATTAAAATTTATTCTTCGCGAAATCGAAATAGTTATGAGTTATTTTTAATAATATAGTTCACTTTTCAAAATAGTCTTGATAGGTTAGTTGTTTACTTGCTTATTTTCTCAAAGATAAATATATCAAAGAACTCAGAGATAGCTTACTTGTTGTTGCTTACTTAAAAAATTGAATAGATTAACTAGCTTTAAAATAGATTTTTATTTGCTTATTTAGAAATTGTCCATCAATTCATTGTTTGAAGTTGCTTAGGGTAAATAGTTCATAATCCTAGAACTAATTAAATCTCAGTAATATAGTTTGTTAATTAACGAAAATTGAAAAGAATCATCTCTTTATAAAGTAGATTGATAGAGTGTTGATCCCTAGGTAGACCATTTTCTTAGTTAGATAATACTTCCATTAGCTTTTATGCCTTGGCTCATACAGTGCTACAACTCTAAGTTTACTTATCCCTCGTTGAAAATTTAATTGAGGGAATTAATGAATATAGAATACCCATCAAGTGTGTTGAGTTCTCAACAAAAGGGAAGATATGATTTTTTTTTTTTTGTTTAATCTTGTCAGAGTATAAAGGGGAACTCTTATACCATTCTTATATATGGGATCTTCTTAATCTATTTGTGGATGGAACTAATTCCCACATGTGAAACATGTTGACCACCTCTATTTGTAATTCAAATATTCTTCCCAATTGTAACTCAAAATTCAACTATTAGACTCATGTGAAACATATTGTTCATATCTAACTGTAATTCAAATATGGTAGCATTTCCCATAGTTACACATTAAATATTTTGTTATATATTGTCTTTTCATTTCCACAAGAAAGCCTTGGGGTCTCCTATTTCTTCTACCATGCATGCCTTTAAAAATTCCTCTCCAATAAAACCCCCAATATTATGATATTCTCTCCCAATATGTATTTTGTATTTTCATCAAATTTTCATTGTAATTTATTATAGTGAGGTGCCTGTTTAGTTGGTTTTCAATGCACATTTTTTTTTTTCAGAATATATTGAGGGTTTCTATGATTGAAGATATGGAAAAACAACGATGCCAATACAATGTTTGATACATTGACATTAGTATATCCATGTAGGGGTTCTCAATAAGGTTTTTCAAGTGATGAAAATGAATTTGGTAGCTATCCTTAGAGTCTTGTCCTTTAATACTTTGAACAAGAAACTCAATTAGTGAAGAACCATTAGCTAACAATGAAAGTAGTCGAGAACCATTAACTAACAATGAAAGTTTCTCTGATGCAAATCAATATTTTCCTTTCATTAAATCAATTTCATTTTTAGGTTCTATGGTATTTTCTTTCTTGATCTAGTCTCACATTCTCTTGCTATGAATATATACATAGGTTATTCTTCTGACATGTAAATTTCCGAAAAAAAAAATCTTAGGATCATTGATTTGTTTCTCACAAGATGAATGTATGTGTCATGGTATATCTATGATTTAAATTAGAGCATAGTTTTTATTTATATTATAGTAATACAAATTTTAAGCATGTGGGAATTTCTTATTTGGAATTAGCAAGAAGGAATCAAAATATGGGCATCATTATAGGTACTGAGTATACAAGATATCTACTGGACCAACTATGTGGGATATGGATGCATTATTATTGATATTTCATCCTCAAGGTTATTAAATAAAAATGACACAACTTATTATGAACATAAGTGAACTATGCAAACAACTACAGTACAATTATATATTGGTGTTTTTGTGTACATTGGTCCATTTAGTTAAGTAGTATGTATTTGCATTATCTATTTTTGTCATTTGTATTGGTGTATATATTCAAATAGTGTTTTGCATTTTTTTTACAGATAGAGGTAGAAATTAGTTTGGAAATGAAGGTCAAGCAGAATATGTTTTCTTAACTAGCAGCGTAAAGTCTCCAAAGATTTTTTTTACAATGTTTGAACTTTATTCTTATAAGTTTAGAGCCCCAATATGGACTTCCAATGGAAGCATTGAATTCCGATAGGCACATTCTTTTCTTTAGTCAACAAAGAAGCGGTTGGGGTTACTTTGCATTGAACATTTGGATTTTCAATTTTTCTTATCAAGTAGTTCATATCATCAGAGATGAAAGGGCTTCTTTGTATCAGGGATTACTCATTTTGGTTGATTGGGATCTCATATGGATGGATTACTATATCCATTTTTACAGATGAAACCTTCTGAGACAAGTACAACATGGGTGAGTATTCTAGGGTGTCATTATTTTTATTCCTTGTATCTTGGTCTACAAAAGAAAAAAAAAATAAAAACTTATAAAATGCTTTTTTCTAGAGTCGAAGATGCAAAAATGATAAACAAAACATGAAAAAAAAAAAAAAATGAGAACTCCAAGTATTTCCATCTTTTAGTGTTTCTATAAGAAATAGCTTCAACGTGTTGACTGAAAATTAAAAAAATCATAAAAGGAAATCTTGAAAGGAAAATAGGTGCAACAAGTTGTGTGGAGAAAATCAGGCAATGATGGTATTATAGTTGTATGTAATATGGCCATCACTTGTTTTGTTGCAAGTCAAGATTTACTATATGAAGATTCCCTGCTAATATTGCCTTGGAGTGATGATGTACTTGTGGCATAGTGCTAAAGAGATAGTATTATTGGTGTTTGTTGCAAGTTAATACTTGTCATGTGGAAGTCCAGTGGTTATATGCAATGCAGTCACATATCATTCTTCAACTCCCATGACTAGATAATTTTCATAACCTAAAATATTATTGTTGAAAAACAGTTTATGTCGAAAACCATTTACATGTTTATCTCTTCCACAATTCAACAGAAGAAGGTTTTCAATGTTATCATCATCTGCTAAGTGGAAAGAAGACAATTGTTCTCTTTGATTTTTACTTTATGAGATGCTTCACTTTTTCTTCGGGAAATTTTTGATATGGTAATATAATGGGGAAAAGGCATGTAAAATGTTTTCATTATACATTTCTCTTGTTGAAAAATCGTTCAAACACTTGGGTTCATGACAAAATACTAAAAAGGAACATGAAAAGGAAATGTGTGTTTTGGCCCCTAATTTGAAGTGTCCTTGGTATCTGTCATATGATGCGACAAGGTGTTTCTTTATTTTTAATGTGGATAATATCTACTGGAGATGGGCACAATTAATGATCTTTTAATCTTAAATTCTAATCTGATGGTTATGCATTGAAGATGCTAGCATATTCTTAGTCGTCCTCCAAAATGAGAGTCAGATTTATTGTTGATAACTTCTTTGGATTTATAAATGCATCCCATAACCTGATTACTTTTTAACATTTACCTAAACATATTAAGAAATTACTGTAACATCATATGATTGTCACGTTTAAATGACTAACTTTTGAAATTCTTCAATTGTCCAGTTTCTTCTTACATGAGCCTGGCGTTTTTAAAAAAAAAAATTTAACCTGACATTTTTACTGAGTTTTTCTTAACGCCCAATTTTTTTTTTTATCAGCCGTCTTTGGGCGTTCTCCAGCCGCGAGTTAGCGGCTGTGCTAGTATTATTCTAGTGCAAGATTCTATTAAGTGAGTGTTTGATGGGGATGGGATCAGGTTAACATGTAATTATTTTTATGGTATGTTGGCAGAAGTTACAAAATGTTTCTTCTGAATTCCGACATCATGTGATGAACAATTTCATTTAAATTTCGACGAACTATTCGTTGGAATTTAGCGTGTGATGAAACGTTCTGTCAGAATTCCAACAAACCAATTGTCGGACTTATGATATCCCATGACGAAAGGTTTCATTTGAATTCTGATGAACCAACAATCGGACTTCCGAAAACTTTTGACAAACGTCCCGTCTGAATTCTGGCAAACCAACGATCAAACTTTGGATAGCCGGTGACAAATGTTAGGACTAAATTTCGATGAACCAACCGTCGAATTTTTGACAGTATGTCATATGAATTCTGATGAAACCAAACCATCTAAATTTTTATGGTCTGCCATCTGAATTTTGATGGAACCATAGTTCATTGATCTTTCGACACTGGTTACGCAACGAAAACGGTTTGAAGGTTTCGTCCGACGTGATACATTTTGCTAAGCAAATTCATCCGTGAATTTTCACAAAATGGGCCCAATGTACGGGTGATATAAAGGGTTAATGTCCTTATCTTGTTGTAAACTTTTACTTCTATATTTTCATGCATGTTATTTTTGTTGTCTCTGAAAGATCCTATTTAATTTTTGATAATTTGAAAATTTCCATTCCCTCTACCATAATCATTCCAAACAATGTGAGAAATATAGTTATTAAGAAATATGTATCTCACATAAAAATATCAATGCTCTACATAATATGGAAATGGAACTCATGTACAACCATGGATTTCCTTCCCTTTCAATTTAAGTTTAGAGAAACATATTTAAACTTCAAAGGAGTTTGTATATAAATATCTTTCCAAGCTTAAAGTATTTTTTTTCCTTTATATTTTTCCACCCAGTTTTTCAATTTCATATTATTTCTAATATATGAATTATCATATTCTACATCAGTTCAAACCTATAAAGATAAAACTACCCTCAAAGTCATCCAGGAAATGATTAAATACGTTTCTCGCTAAAAGTGGCACTGATATCTATTTAGTGGTAGAAAAAATAGAAAAAAAAAAAGTGGAAATGTTATCTAATCACAAAAATGTTGATATATTGATAATGGATAACATCAATGTATTGACATATTCCTTTTATTCTCATTCAAACCCTTGTGGTATCTTTCAAGGCATTGATTTAAAAACAATATGGATTCCATTAAAATGAGATTGATGGGAAATATTCATGTCACAAACTTATCATCATATAAACATAGATAAATGTTGATATACTACTGACCATTACTCATAATTTCATTATAAATATGTTTCTAAACTAACATCAATGTTTAAGTAATTTAAAAGGGTCAATTTTATGAAAATATAAGTAAATATAAGTTTCAACATGTAAACATTGAAACAATGTCATATTAATGTCCTTTCTTAGATCCCATACTTAGTAGTGAATGCAATGAAATAAGGAACTTAAGAACTTTATGCTTAAATTGATCCACTCTAAGAATGAGAATATTAGTTTTGATTTTGAATCATTGCAATTTAAAAATGGAAATAATAAATCTACATTGAAATCAATGTTTGAAAAAAAGGAACTTAACAACTTGATTCTTGAATTAACGCATGGTAAAAATGATCATATTATGCTGTTGAAATCAATGTACAAATAAAAGTTAAGATTTAATATCAAAAATAAATGTTGTAAGTAAATTATTAGATTCAAACATGAGGAAAAAAGAAGAAAAAAGACGGTCCTCGAAATAAGGCCTGATAAGGTACCCAAGTACAAACTCTCCTCATTCAAATTAGCATGACCACTTTGGAGAATGTATTCCTAATGCTTCTAAATTCAACACTCCCTCTCAGCGAGGGACACATTCTACATTATGCCAAGATTACCTCTGAACATTACATGTGGCTAGGTCTCAAATAGCTTCAACATGTCACAATGACATTCATTACTTCACAATACATTTGTACCTCATCATGTGTACCTTTGGTCTCAGTGCCAACCATTTTTCATGCTAGATGAGATCCACTTGTCTGAGTGATATCCCTTTTTCATGATAGCATTCTTTTTTTATGATAGATGAGTTCCACCTGTCTCAGTGCCAACCCTTTTTCATGATGGATGAGAACACTCAATGCCAACCCATTTTCATGTTGGATGAGTTTGACATGTCTTAGTCCCAACCCTTTTTCATGATGTATGAGAACACTCAGTGCTAACCCTTTGAGTTCCACCTATCTTAGTGACAACCCTTTTTCATGATGGATGAGTTCCACCTGTCTCAGTGCCAACCCTTTTTCATGTTGGATGAGAACACTCAGTTCCGACCATTTTTCATGTTGGATGAGTTCCACTTGTCTCAGTGCCAACCCTTCTTCATGTTGGATGAGAACACTCAGTTCCAACCCTTTTTCATGTTGGATGAGTTCCACCTGTCTCAGTGCCAACCCTTTTTCATGTTGGCTGAGAACACTCCCTATGAAGAGGGACCATGCCAAGATTTTGCCTGAAGTACTCAAATTTCATCCTCGACAATGACATACCATAAAAAATTCGACGATTGGTTCATCGAAATTTAGTCCGAACAGTTGTCACCGGCTATCCAAAGTCTGATCGTTGGTTTTCCAGAATTCAGACGGGATGTTTGTCAAAAAATTTCGGAAGTCCGATGGTTGGTTCATTAGAATTCAAATGAAACCTTTTGTCATGGGATATCATAAGTCTAAAAATTGGTTTGTTGACAGAACGTTTCATCACACACTGTCGAAATTCCAACGAATAGTTCATCAAAATTTAGATGAAATTGTTCATCACTATCAAAAGAGAAATGAGTCCTATGGAGGATAAAATATCCAAACATGAAGTATGGTAAAAACTCTAAAGAGGGCCAAGTAACCCTAAGATCTCAACGCCATCAAAGATCCATGTAGAAATCCAAATTTCAAACTTTTGAAGAAAAGAGACCGATCCTCTTAAATGAGCTCGAACTTAGAAATCCTGATGATGTACACATGTACGATAAAAAAAAATCATAAAATGAGTGTCCTTATGGACACCAATTCATCTCACCAAACTGCATGGGTCACTAGTCGCCAAGTCAAAATAGGAATGGGTGCTTGATACAAGGGTCACTCTTAAAAATGTTTCACATCGAAAAAACACAGTGAAGCATGAAGAATCACCTGAGGAAGCATTGCACAACATCCCCACACAATGTTGAACTAGGTGGCTATAGATGTTGAAAATGGATGTCATAAATGATGGAAGAGTATGGAGGTGCTAGTTTAACATGACATCATTGATGTTGAAAAACCATGCAAAAAATACTCCAAACTGGAAAGCTCCAAGTCCTGCAAAACAAGGTTGGTCATGGAGATAAATTTCCAATGAAACTCTAAGAATTTTTGCACAAGCGGTCCAAAATCCACTACTCAAGGTGCAAAAAGAGACAAAAAGTGGAAGAATGGAAAACACCAAAAAAGAAAATCGTCATGGACAACAATCCTCGATATGGGTCCCAACAAGCAAGGCCATGTTAGGTACCCATGTAGAGGTGAAGAATCGATTATCATAATTTATCCATCCCTTATGAAAACAATAATCTCAAAGAGCGAAATAATGTTCTCAATGCCTCAAACAAGACATAAAATGGAGGCTTCATTGAAGAGTTATGGAAAACATACTATCTATAACCTCCAACATACAATAAAGTGGCATACAATTATGATATGAACCTCCAAATAAATAAATAAACCTTGTTCTCAGTGTTTGCAGTGACTGGTAGACATGTCTACAAAACCTCAACCCCGAAGTAGTAGATTCAAATCCGGCATGAATAATATCTCTCCACCTTGTTGAAAAGGGAACCCTCTAGATGCTAGAGAGCCTATGAATCACAATAACATGAGTGGGTGGAAATTGTCACTTGATTTTCCCGGCTTCCACGATTGGGACTCGTAATTCTCAAGCTTTGATAGCTGAAGGGACATATATGCATGCCTTTAATCATCTATCTACCCCAACCACCACGATATCAAATATCGTTGATCTTCTGAGATGAATCGAGAAAAGACTCACATGGATTTAATAGTGTCAAGGAATAATATACATGAGTAGTCGGGAGAGAGTGTGGAACAATATGAGGGAACCTACTCATGAATATGAATAGGAATTGCACTTTAGAGGAACTAGAAAAATAGTTGGTTCAAATGAGAATCCCCAAACCCCACCCAATAGGCAAGGAGGAGGAAGCTACCAAATGCAACAACAATCCAACAACGCTCTGATACCAT
>ML786940.1:0-11721 GCA_009831015.1 Picea engelmannii
TGTGTATGAGCCATTGATTAATTTATGTATTGCTTAAGAATCTATATGCATTGCTTTACTTCGCAGGTTTAAAACTTACATTGTCATCCACAATTAGTTGGAAGATAAACCCATTGAAAATATTTTTAATTAAATAGCTCCAGGATAAAAATGAGATAACATCCATTTTTATAACAATTGACCATTGCAGATTTCCACATGAGATATTCACTCCACCAAGAAAGAGATTGTATGGCCTTGGAGAAGGTGCGATTTGGTGGAGAAATTCCAACGTTCCAAATTGGGGAAAATTTCCCCTTGAAGAATGAGAAAAACGATCATATTTTTTCCACTTTGACCTCCATTTACTCCAATGGCTAGTTTGACTATTCAAATCCATAAATGAGGAGGTACGATTTGTCTCAAAGGGGAATATTTGGTCATTTAGTGATTTAATTAATTATTTTTCTTGGAAAGAGAGCATCTTTGACTTGCTAAAAATTCTTCCAAGGATAGTAGACCAAAACATTCCTTTTCTTTGACCATTTAACTTGGAAAATGTGCTCCATGTTTTTCTTAGAAGAATAGGACGATTTTATTTTGGGAGGCTTTATCTCCTTTGATACTTCATCAATTCCAAAATTACAATATGGGTTTTACTCGTGATTTTGTTTTTATCATTTTTAGTACATGTTGTATTTTTTCCTTTGGGGACCCACTACAATTTGATTCATGGATTGCCTGAAAATACATACAATGATGATAACTTTTTGAGACTACCATGTTGAGAAAAAAAGTAATAAATGTACCATGGCTAAGGGATTCCTACAAACTCAATAAAAAATAATAATGAGGTAAGATATAGGTGAGCATGACATGGACAGGATTAGGTGCCACAAACTGCAATCACCCATACATAATACTCATGGCTCCACACAACCATGTTTCCCAATAGATCCATGCCAAGGTCTCTAATCCTATATAGGACAAGAGACATTGAGACGGGGACTAAGGGGACTGATCATGTATGGAAAAAGTGTGGGATTCCATTACAAAATCATCGATTATGGTTTACATGGATTTTGACTTGCATCCTTGGGCTTACACTGGTGTCACGAAGTGAAAATATAGGGTACCTTCTGGAGATGTAAGAGGTCAAATATAAAAATGTTCCCTTTTTTAGGATGAGGAAATAAAGCATGAAATTCATAAGTTCATCTACAAGGGCCACATTTGACCAAGATCCTCACCTCATGGGAGCTTGATTATGTTGGTGCAAAAAATGGATAGAACATGGAATATATGTATTGATTATAGAGCCTTGAATAAAATAATTGTAAAGAATTGATACCCGATCCCTTGGATTAACGATATTCTTTATTATATCAAAGGTGCCAAGTTATTTAGCCAGGTCAAACTAAATTTGGCTATCACTAGGTTTTGATAGAATCAACTGATGTAAAGAAGACAACCTTCAAATATAAAGAAGGTCACTTTGAGCGATTGGTCATGCCTTTTGGATTGACTATTGCTCCAACAACATTCATGAGGATGATGAATGATATCTTGTGGTCATTCAAAAACTCTTTTTTGGTGGTCTATTTGGATGGCATCCTCGTCTTCAGTCAGACCTAGGAAAACAACTTGTAGCACATTCAACAGATCCTGAGCACCCTGTGGAAACACAAGTTATACACCAAGTTGGAGAAATCCTCATTCAACATGTGGAGAATAGTATACTTAGGATACATCTTCGATGAACATGGTGTGCACATGGACCCAACCAATATCCAAGTAATTTGTGATTAGCTAGGCTTGACGACTCTAACGAAGCTCCACAACTTTTTGGTCCTTGTCAACTTCTATTGCAGGTTCATGCTAAGGTTATTTCATATAGATTGGCCCTTGAGTAAAGTGACCAAGGGGATATATAAAGACAAGTTTTCCTAGATAAATCATAACAGTAATAATTCCAACATCTGAAACAATGCCTCTATTCCGCTCTAGTCCTCACATTCCTAGATCTACAACAATTGTTCAAGATTGAGACAAATTTCTCTGGCTATGCTATCGGTAATATCCTCACTTAACAGGGACATATGGTTTCATATCATAGTGAAACACTGGCTGATGTTGTTTGTAGGTACGCCACCTATGAAAAATATATGTACTCCATTGTGAACTCATGTTGACAATGGAAGCATTACATTCTAGGAAAGGAAACAATCATCCACGCTAATCATAGGCATCTGCAATTCATGCAGAAACAAAGAAAGATAAAAAATGACCATCATCAGAAATGGTCCACATACCTACAACGATTCCACCTGAAACTAAGTACAAGAATGGCAGTGCCAACTGTGTTGTTAACTATCTTAGGCAGCCCTCGATCATGGACCTCACCAAATTTCTTGACTCTTGTGGGAATGAGACCTCTATATGGACACAATTATACAATAGTGACTCTGACTTACCTACTACTTATCATACCCTGAGTGTTGGGGAAAAAGTTATGAACTTCCACTTGTAGGATGTGCTCTTGTGCTATATCAAGCATATTTTTGTTCCTTCAAGTGAGCGTGTAAAGATAATTTAGGAGGCACATTACAATTAGTTGACAAAGACATTCGAGGTGGAGAATACATTATAAGTACTTCATAAGTATTTATACTGGCCCAAGATTTGACATGACGTCAACAAGGATGTCAGGTTGTGCAGTACATGTACCATTTCTAAGCCTTCCACCAAGAAGTAAGGAATGCACACTCCACCATCTTCACCAGACAATCCTTGGGATTATGTCTCCATGGATTACATGTACGGGTTTCCCTCCACCAAACATGGTCACAATTTTGTTTTTGTGGTATTTGATCGGTTCTCTAAGATGGACATTTTGACACCCTACAAAAAGAGTATCACAATTAAGGTCACTTCTACACTCTTATTTATGGATGTCTAGGTTCATTTTGGGATACCATTGACCATCATTTAAAATAGGGATAGTATGTTCCTTAGCACCTTTTTGTCCATCCTATGGTCTCTGATGGATACCAAGTTGACCAAATCAACTACCTTTCATCCCCAAACTGATGGGAAAACAAAGATGGTCAATATGATGATTGTGCATATCCTACAAAGGTAAAACTCCAAGAATACAAGTACATGGGATGAGAGACCTGCATATGTTCAACATAGTTATAAAATATCCCTCCATAGCTCCATTGACCACAACCCTATGTAGGTGTGCTTTGGGTTCCAGCCATTAGCCCCCATTGATGTAGCTCCACCCATTCCATCTTCCCCGACATAGTCCTCCCATGCTCATACCAAGTCAAATAGAGACGAATGTTTTTTTGAACGAATCCAACACCTCCAAAGACAATTTCACGATATCTTGGAGAAGGGTAATTCCAAGTATAAGAAGCAACATGACTAGCATCCAGTTCCTCACTTGTTGCATTTGTAGAAACAAAACCTCATAGGCCCCCATACGAAGTTCAAACCACTTTGATATGGGCCTTATACCATCACAAAGGATACAAGTGACAATTATTTTGAACTTAGTATTCCTCCTTTCCTTGGCTTGCACCCAATATTTAATGTGGAGCTACTTTGACCATATTTCCCAACTATGTTGGACACCTTAGAGATGGATGAGAAATTGTCCCCTACAGAAATCAACCTTGAATGCATTGCAGAAGACCCAATGGATCAAATCATGGAAACTTAGATGAAGTGCACCCTCCAACAAAACATACAACTTAGTTGTTAAATAAAGATAGCTACTTCAACAAGGCAAATGGCTCACCAAGGTTCAGATTTAACAAAATTTTCCCCACCTCCTAAGGAAACTTGATGCAATGGGTACCATTTCTTCCTAAGGAGGGAATACTAATCTAGGTGGATATTGGTGGCTACCCACCTCTTCCATCGATTCATCATGGTTCTCCACCTTGTTCATTTTTGTTATGATTTTTGGGTCCTAAACTTTTAGGGTCGTTTTGAGGCCCTAAAAAATGTTTTATGGAAATTTTGGGGCTAGGGGTAGCCATGGTCTCCCCCATCCCTAAAAAAAGTTGTACTTATCAATGAGATATTTCTAACGAGCTATCATGTGCCCCATATGGAGATTGTATGTAAAATTTATGCCCTTGGGAAGTTGGCGTATCAACTAACCACCTCATGGCCAACAAACCTTTTGGCGCTTCACCTATTAGGGTTAATGTTTTGGACCGTTCGAGTTTTTTCTTTATGTTAAAAGGACATTATTTTTTCCTCTTATGATATATTTTTTTGAATGAATGTAATCGACATTTATTTCTCTTCGGAGATAAGCTACCACCATTCCTAGCCAGTTTGTGTTCTACAATATTCTACTATTTTATTCATTAATAGAAGTTGGGTTTCACTGTACTTATACATTATATGATATAGTTTTGTTCATATCTCATTTTGTTCTCAATATAATTTATATTATTCGAAAACCAATTGGACCTCCACAAAGACTACCACTCAATTCACACCCTTCCATATTGTCCATGGAAAATTGTAGTCTTTCCCATTGAATCTCAAATCCCCTCCGTCCATATGTCCATTGAACCTCTCCCCGACACTGTAATCAAATCATCTATATGCAGGCTAATAAACTAACTGACACCATATGGTCTTCCCATCCTTATGGGCCTATAGGACTTCCACTAAGACTTCCACTATATTCACACCCTTCTATATCATCCATGGTGAGGAGGTAGTCATTCCCATCGGATGCTAAATCCCCACCCTTTATATGGCCATTAAACTTCTCCCGAACACTACTTCATTATAACATAGACTAGTAATATTGGATCATGCCAATCAACACCACCAAGTTTCCCTACAAACTATTGAAGAAGTTAGGTTGTGCAACAAAGCCCAATATGATCGAAAGTTCAACCCACTTTCCTTTCATGGGGATGATCTCATCTTAGTTTACAAACAAGCCCACAATTTATTAGGTTGGAGGAAATTCATACCATTATGGAAGGCCCCTTACATTTTCAAACAATGTTTGGGTAAGGGGGCATATCTCCTTGAGGCTCCTAAAGGGGAACTCATCCCTAACCCCCATAATGCACTCTACCTTTAAAAGATACAATCCCATAGGATGTATAGGTACTCCCTTCACACAACCCTCAAAGTGAAATAGGATTGCGTGTGGGTTCAACAAGCTGTCAGGGATAGCTTACTATGGAGGAATAAACTCAATTTCTTGGGGAATTGTATTCAACAATTGCAGACCTAAAAACAAAAAATAATAACCAGATTTAGAAACCAATTAAATTATCGTAATGGATCAATATTAATATCCATTGATCTCAACCTTCGAAGAGGATTGAACAATGGACATTCCAAAGATATTGGCATCCATACCATATAAGGAAGAAAACAATTCTGATTGTTAACTATGAGATGAAATCTGAAACTTACCATGGTAACTCATTAACATAAATAAGAGAAGCCTATTAAACATAGTTAAGAGAAACAATAATATCACACATAGAATTTGCACAACAACAAAATGAACCACAATGTGCACAAAGATATTTTCACCCTAGAAACCCAAATGGGAAAACTAAATTTGAATGGGGGTTGGATTTCTTGTTACAATTGTTTCATAACTCTTTACACCTCCTCCGCTCTTGGACAAAACACCCATTAACAATGAAAATGAAGGAATAAATATATATATGCAGGTAATGGGAAGGCCATCATCCATAGCCCTTCGTTTCCCCCTCATGCCTTCTCTCCTATTTTTTTTTAATCTTTTAATTAACTCATTTTCCTTCTCACTTTCATTTTTTCTTATTCAACTTTTATATTTACATTACTTTACATAGTTTCTTAACCTTTATAAATTGCCAAATTAATATTGCAAGTATTACAACCATTCATTGATTCAGATTTCGATAATCAAATCTCCCCATGTCAATGGTTGCACATACAATAACACTTATTTCCTTCACTTTGATGTTGAGTCATACCACTTCCTTTATGGAGTGCAAGGTGTGAAGAAAAAAGATCCCATTTGACTCCCTTCATACCTCATTAGGAAAAAAGCTCTACATACATTTTCCTTATCCTTTTTTAATATTTCTTTCCATGGACTTCTTCAAGAAAATGGTAAGAAGGATTCCAGGTATTTTTTAAAATTGGTTTTAGGCACAAAATTGCACAACAATTATTAAGCGTAAAGTAGCTAAATAATTAACCACTTAGTCATTTTATTTTTTCACAAATCCATTCAAATCACTAAATGACCATCACTAAATGACCATGATGATCTTAAATCACTAAATGACAATGATGATCTTGGTGATCTGTAGATGAAATTATGTAACAACGATCCTTGATGGTGACTAAAAAAACTCATGTTATCACACCTAATTAATGGCATACTAAGTTGATACATTTCACTATGTTTACTTGAATCAAGTTATTTTGATTACCATTATCAATGATAAAGTGAAAAGGTTGTACTTTCACACACATCTTGGTATATAAGAGACATTTGATTCTATTATTAGATATGTAAAAGTTTCAAGCTACATAGTGGGGATTATTGAAAGAATAAATGATCTAGGTCCCTATCTTTGGTGTATATAGAAATGGTACTTGTGTTCTTTCCATGTGATTCACCTTATGCACATGACATTTAGATTTATCATGATTGGATATTTTAGGATACCACATCATTTAGTCTTTTCATCACATTGATATTTATTTATGTGAATTTTATTTGGTATTGATTTATGTGGTCTTTATTTTTTCTTAAATATTATTAAATTATGCATCATTCAAATTCTTGTCATAATTGTTAAGGTTAATGGCAATGCAGTTTTAGTCATATTGATCATCATAATAGTTGGTACAACGTTAATTGAGCTTGTGCCACTACTTTATTTTTGTCAAAAAATTATGTGCAACATAAACTTTTTCATGATCAAAGATTCTATAAATCTTCTCATTATTCTGCTATAATTATCCACAATTGTAGTTGAAATAAATTTCCATCTATCCGCTTTGATGTTCAAAAACTCCTTAAAACTCTTTCATGTACTCATCAACAAATTTGTCACAAGATTAGTGCAATTGTTACAACTTTATATATTGATCTTCACAACACATTAATGGATAAAACTTATTAGAACCTGATATATTAATCTTAATGAATAAAACGTTAATGAAAATCAGGTGGCAAAAAAATACCTTATGATTGGATTACCATACTCTTCACACTATTAAAAGTGGCCCATCATAAACCTTATTGTATCTTCGAGTCAAAGGAAAGCCCAGCCACAAAGTTAACCTTTAAATTTGTGGTTAAAGCCTCCATAACCCAAATCTACAAGAGAGTGAAGCTCTGGATGAATAGTGTGTCTCCCACAAATTCTTGTAAGTCAAATATATCTTAAAAGCTTAATCTTGTAATGATTAATAAAGCTGTCATCGTCAGAAATGATTGCAGAATGCTAAATCAATCATTGAATGTGTTACCATCGATCTTCCTTTCAAAATGGAATCATTGAATGTGTTACCATCGATCTTCATTGAGATTTGTTCACATCAATATTCTCCTCAAAGAATGGAATCCTATGATTAATGTATTGAGTGTGTTACCATCAACCTTCCTTTCAAAGAACGGAATCGTATGATTAATCTTCATTGATATTGTCTTCACATAATGGAATCCTATGATTAATCTTAACCTTGGACAGGTTTTGAGCACAAAAGAATTTTTATTTGAAATAAAAAAAACTCATTTCAACTAAACTGTCAACGGTTAAGATTTGAGATTTGACTATTCATCATAATATATCATAAAAAAAAATTAATAATTATAAATTATATTATAATTTTCTACTCTTCAAAAAATTATTTGAAAAAAAATCATCCTTGTGGCCAATTTTAAAGGAACATTTTGATGGGAAAAAATTTATGCCGTGAGGGGAAAGAAGTTGAGGAGAAAAACATTGTAGCAGAAGATTCTAGGTTCGTGTCTCTCGGAGCATGAAAATTCTAGAAACCTAAGTCAAAATCTCAATGCATTATAGAAATTAAGGAGATAAAGCAACAAGTGAGAGAAATTGTGTGGGATTATGACTAATGGTTCAAGATTTTGTTGGACTAGATGATGTTATATATCCTTGACATGCAAAGCATGGTTGATTGTGGGGTTGCTTCCCCGTATCCAAGTCCTGCTCACCCAAAAAAAGGTGAAAACTCAGGCATAGGAAATGGAAATTGTGATGCACCTAGATGAGACACCAGGAGGAGGACAAACATTGATAGGTTTGGAGCAGGTACAGTCCCAACTTTCCAACATGACAATGCAGTTGTAGGATATGGAAAATGAAAAGGTGGTGCATGACCACGTCTGTTCTATAATGTGTTGATCAGAAGGCCACTGCAGGGACAAGTGTCCTATATTGGTCAATTATCATGCGAAGAGTGCGCTGAATCCATTTTCGATTAAGCCCCAGATGGAATTGTGTGAGGTTTACAAACAATGGGGACATATACCACCATACTTCCCAACACTGGAAAAATATCAGAAGCCTCACCATAATCCGTTACGTGAATTCTGCAAATCGATGGGGCACGATGTGAACGATTTTCGGTCACTTTAGTTCATGCAGGACCACACCCATGATGTTTTTCATGTTTAGGAAGAGCAGAAGGGTGGTGATCGTTGAGGCATTGTGAGAGGTGGATATCAAGGAGGCCCGAGAGGTGGATATGGATGAGGTTGAGGATGAGGATATGGAAGGGGGCAAGGAATATCGACCACTTATTTTAATCGTGGCGAGATAGGCCATGTATCAAGATTTTGTACTAAATTGAATGCTCTTAGTGGGTACTATTATAGTATCAAGCATGTCACAGAGGATTGTCCTGACTTATTAAAGGAGTGGGAAGAGAATAAGGAACACTATAAGAAGGTGACCATAGAGTTGTGTAGGAATCAAAAGAAGGATGAGGAAGTTTACGTGAGGGTGATAAATCGTGGCAGGGAAAAGATGGGAATGGATTTTGAGCATGGAGAAATATCGGTCCAAAGAATGGAGGGGAAGATTAGAAAGGAAGTACATCCTCCTCTTAAGTTTGTTGTTTCACAGTAGAAGCAGTTTCTATGTGACATGTAGAGGGTCCTAGAGGAATAAAGAGCATGAGAAGAGTTGCAACGCGCAACAAAAAGGTCGCTAGAAGAGGCCTAGGTCCATGAGGAAGTATAGTGTGCAACACAGAGGTCGTTGGAGGAAGCTCGAGCCTGTGAAGAGTTGCAACATGCCACACAGAGGTCTTTGGAGGAATCTTGTGTGTGTGAGGAGATAAAATGTATAATGCAAAGGTCATTGGAGGAATCTCACAAACAAGAAGAATTATGGTGTGTTGAACATAGAGAAATAGAGGAGCACATGCATTAAGAGATAGAGCACATGATGTAAGAAGAAGCAGTGCGTGACATGGGTCATGAAGCACAAACCAAATACCAAGTAATTAACTTCTTGTGTTGTTGTTTGAAGTTGTTAAATGATATTGATGTTGTGAGAAAATTGATGCATATGTTAGCAACCTGCATGGTGGGAGAAGGGGAATATATAGCTATATCAACCCCCCTACCAGAAAGGGATGTGTTTCGGGTTAGTAAACAAAAGAGACAAGACGAGAGTTCAAGATGACGAATGAACTTGGAAGCTATGAGATGGATGGTGTCATGTTGGATCTAGGATCCAACATGAAAATCTTGTTGAAGAAATCCTAGGAGTTAATGGGTAAACCGAACTTGGCCTGGTATCCTATTTGCTTTGATTGGAAAATCAGTATAGAATCTATCCTATAGATCGTATCAAGTAAGTCGAAGTGAAATTATAAGGGGTGAATATTAAGGCATACTTTTAAGGGATAAATATCATGGATGACTCATATCCCTATCTTTCCTTACCTAGTATTAATTGGGCCTTCGACAATAATGTCATATTGAATATAAAGAAGTGACATATGTTATTTGAGACAGACACCATGTGTGTGATTGCACCATTAGATCCAAATGAAGGAGACAGATACAATGATCCCATGAATGAGTATGCACATAGATCTCTTATTGAAAATATCTACCACATCATGGGGCACAAGGAAGATTATGTCAATCCCACAATGAATGGGAAGTTGAGTTGGAGTAGTGTGAAGTCCTATGATACTAATTCGAAGGATGCCATGGAGAGGTGGGAGCATAAACTATATGAAATATTGATCCGAAATCGGATTCAGAAGCCTGTCAGGGCATGAAAAATGCTCAAAAATGAAAGTGCTCGGAATCCGATGAAACCAACACCACTGCGTCCGGCTCGTCTTCCTGATTCCGGTGGTATAATTTTTATGTCAAACGGAGTCCGTATGAAGAAGATATCACATTCTGTCCGCCGAGCCAAACAGGCAAAATTTTGGATGCTGACTGTACCTGTCCGTACAGTCCGTACAGGACACATGTCAGTCCATACAAGACACGTGGCAAGTCCGTACGATGATGTGGAAGATTCTGTACAGGACATGTGGCGGCTCCAGAGCAGGACATGTGTCAGGCTGATTTGGCATTTTCGGCGCGCAGTTGGACCAATCTCGAAGTGACACGTGTCACCACTGAAAGGGTGACATGTGGCAGGGTGACGTCAGCAGCTGACGTGGCAGGCTTACGTGGCAGATGATGTGGCGTACGGCAAGGTTGATGTGACCAGAGACGTGGGCGAATCAGTGATGGACACGTGGCATCCTCCGGTTGGTTGACTTGATCGAATCCGATGTTGACACGTGGCACTGTTCAAGCGATTGGTTGGGTGCCACGTGGCACCCCAGTTTTAGTCAATGACGGCTATGTAAAAAGTTTTTGGAGCCCGGGAGATTTGAACCCCGGACCTCCCCACCATATAAAGCTTTAACATAGGTCGCGCTGCCAACGCACTACCATAGTGGTTTATACTATGTAATGGATATTAATGTATTTAAATTAAATATTGTAATGTGCTGGAGCGAAAGGGGTGGCCCACGCTAGCGCGTGGCCACATGGTGCCATACGACCTTGCCAAGAGGGGCGCGCGCCCAGGAGAGGGGGCTTAAGCCCGTTTCATAACTATTATATGGTTTAAAAGTGGTTTTTCAAACCAATTTTGGGTTTTTAACAATGTTTAACCCATTTTTAATGCAATTAACTCATTTTTGGGAGTTATTGGGCATTTTTAGAGCCTAAATTCGTGGAGGAAGTTGGAGATGGACAACTAACTCCTCCACTATTTAACCAAGGCCATTTTGAGGCCAAGGGGTAATCTTTTGGACAACTTTTGGATGGTTTTGGAGAGCAGAGATGCTGAGGCAAAGCCAGGTCTAAGCCAGTTTGAGGCAGGGAAGTTGTTGAGGAGGAGATGTTGTCGGACGATTTCTGAGAGCTAGGGACATCCGTTTCAGGTGCCGTAAGTTTTGCAAGATTCTAGAGATCTGGGTGAACATGACCAGATCAGTCTGGAAGCCATTCGACATTGTAAAGATGTACTAATAATCTTTCGAACAGAAATAAAGAAGCCTCCCTCACAGAGAAAAGGCCCGGAGACGTAGGCAAAGTTGTGTCGAACTCCGTTATCAACTTGTGCATTATGGTTTGCTGTTTTTCATTGCTTTTCAGATCTGAAAATATGTTAATGGATGTATGATTCA
>ML786940.1:11821-41419 GCA_009831015.1 Picea engelmannii
TTTCACTTCGACTTACTTGATACGATCTATAGGATAGATTCTATACTGATTTTCCAATCAAAGCAAATAGGATACCAGGCCAAGTTCGGTTTACCCATTAACTCCTAGGATTTCTTCAACAAGATTTTCATGTTGGATCCTAGATCCAACATGACACCATCCATCTCATAGCTTCCAAGTTCATTCGTCATCTTGAACTCTCGTCTTGTCTCTTTTGTTTACTAACCCGAAACACATCCCTTTCTGGTAGGGGGGTTGATATAGCTATATATTCCCCTTCTCCCACCATGCAGGTTGCTAACATATGCATCAATTTTCTCACAACATCAATATCATTTAACAACTTCAAACAACAACACAAGAAGTTAATTACTTGGTATTTGGTTTGTGCTTCATGACCCATGTCACGCACTGCTTCTTCTTACATCATGTGCTCTATCTCTTAATGCATGTGCTCCTCTATTTCTCTATGTTCAACACACCATAATTCTTCTTGTTTGTGAGATTCCTCCAATGACCTTTGCATTATACATTTTATCTCCTCACACACACAAGATTCCTCCAAAGACCTCTGTGTGGCATGTTGCAACTCTTCACAGGCTCGAGCTTCCTCCAACGACCTCTGTGTTGCACACTATACTTCCTCATGGACCTAGGCCTCTTCTAGCGACCTTTTTGTTGCGCGTTGCAACTCTTCTCATGCTCTTTATTCCTCTAGGACCCTCTACATGTCACATAGAAACTGCTTCTACTGTGAAACAACAAACTTAAGAGGAGGATGTACTTCCTTTCTAATCTTCCCCTCCATTCTTTGGACCGATATTTCTCCATGCTCAAAATCCATTCCCATCTTTTCCCTGCCACGATTTATCACCCTCACGTAAACTTCCTCATCCTTCTTTTGATTCCTACACAACTCTATGGTCACCTTCTTATAGTGTTCCTTATTCTCTTCCCACTCCTTTAATAAGTCAGGACAATCCTCTGTGACATGCTTGATACTATAATAGTACCCACTAAGAGCATTCAATTTAGTACAAAATCTTGATACATGGCCTATCTCGCCACGATTAAAATAAGTGGTCGATATTCCTTGCCCCCTTCCATATCCTCATCCTCAACCTCATCCATATCCACCTCTCGGGCCTCCTTGATATCCACCTCTCACAATGCCTCAACGATCACCACCCTTCTGCTCTTCCTAAACATGAAAAACATCATGGGTGTGGTCCTGCATGAACTAAAGTGACCGAAAATCGTTCACATCGTGCCCCATCGATTTGCAGAATTCACGTAACGGATTATGGTGAGGCTTCTGATATTTTTCCAGTGTTGGGAAGTATGGTGGTATATGTCCCCATTGTTTGTAAACCTCACACAATTCCATCTGGGGCTTAATCGAAAATGGATTCAGCGCACTCTTCGCATGATAATTGACCAATATAGGACACTTGTCCCTGCAGTGGCCTTCTGATCAACACATTATAGAACAGACGTGGTCATGCACCACCTTTTCATTTTCCATATCCTACAACTGCATTGTCATGTTGGAAAGTTGGGACTGTACCTGCTCCAAACCTATCAATGTTTGTCCTCCTCCTGGTGTCTCATCTAGGTGCATCACAATTTCCATTTCCTATGCCTGAGTTTTCACCTTTTTTTGGGTGAGCAGGACTTGGATACGGGGAAGCAACCCCACAATCAACCATGCTTTGCATGTCAAGGATATATAACATCATCTAGTCCAACAAAATCTTGAACCATTAGTCATAATCCCACACAATTTCTCTCACTTGTTGCTTTATCTCCTTAATTTCTATAATGCATTGAGATTTTGACTTAGGTTTCTAGAATTTTCATGCTCCGAGAGACACGAACCTAGAATCTTCTGCTACAATGTTTTTCTCCTCAACTTCTTTCCCCTCACGGCATAAATTTTTTCCCATCAAAATGTTCCTTTAAAATTGGCCACAAGGATGATTTTTTTTCAAATAATTTTTTGAAGAGTAGAAAATTATAATATAATTTATAATTATTAATTTTTTTTTATGATATATTATGATGAATAGTCAAATCTCAAATCTTAACCGTTGACAGTTTAGTTGAAATGAGTTTTTTTTATTTCAAATAAAAATTCTTTTGTGCTCAAAACCTGTCCAAGGTTAAGATTAATCATAGGATTCCATTATGTGAAGACAATATCAATGAAGATTAATCATACGATTCCGTTCTTTGAAAGGAAGGTTGATGGTAACACACTCAATACATTAATCATAGGATTCCATTCTTTGAGGAGAATATTGATGTGAACAAATCTCAATGAAGATCGATGGTAACACATTCAATGATTCCATTTTGAAAGGAAGATCGATGGTAACACATTCAATGATTGATTTAGCATTCTGCAATCATTTCTGACGATGACAGCTTTATTAATCATTACAAGATTAAGCTTTTAAGATATATTTGACTTACAAGAATTTGTGGGAGACACACTATTCATCCAGAGCTTCACTCTCTTGTAGATTTGGGTTATGGAGGCTTTAACCACAAATTTAAAGGTTAACTTTGTGGCTGGGCTTTCCTTTGACTCGAAGATACAATAAGGTTTATGATGGGCCACTTTTAATAGTGTGAAGAGTATGGTAATCCAATCATAAGGTATTTTTTTGCCACCTGATTTTCATTAACGTTTTATTCATTAAGATTAATATATCAGGTTCTAATAAGTTTTATCCATTAATGTGTTGTGAAGATCAATATATAAAGTTGTAACAATTGCACTAATCTTGTGACAAATTTGTTGATGAGTACATGAAAGAGTTTTAAGGAGTTTTTGAACATCAAAGCGGATAGATGGAAATTTATTTCAACTACAATTGTGGATAATTATAGCAGAATAATGAGAAGATTTATAGAATCTTTGATCATGAAAAAGTTTATGTTGCACATAATTTTTTGACAAAAATAAAGTAGTGGCACAAGCTCAATTAACGTTGTACCAACTATTATGATGATCAATATGACTAAAACTGCATTGCCATTAACCTTAACAATTATGACAAGAATTTGAATGATGCATAATTTAATAATATTTAAGAAAAAATAAAGACCACATAAATCAATACCAAATAAAATTCACATAAATAAATATCAATGTGATGAAAAGACTAAATGATGTGGTATCCTAAAATATCCAATCATGATAAATCTAAATGTCATGTGCATAAGGTGAATCACATGGAAAGAACACAAGTACCATTTCTATATACACCAAAGATAGGGACCTAGATCATTTATTCTTTCAATAATCCCCACTATGTAGCTTGAAACTTTTACATATCTAATAATAGAATCAAATGTCTCTTATATACCAAGATGTGTGTGAAAGTACAACCTTTTCACTTTATCATTGATAATGGTAATCAAAATAACTTGATTCAAGTAAACATAGTGAAATGTATCAACTTAGTATGCCATTAATTAGGTGTGATAACATGAGTTTTTTTAGTCACCATCAAGGATCGTTGTTACATAATTTCATCTACAGATCACCAAGATCATCATTGTCATTTAGTGATTTAAGATCATCATGGTCATTTAGTGATGGTCATTTAGTGATTTGAATGGATTTGTGAAAAAATAAAATGACTAAGTGGTTAATTATTTAGCTACTTTACGCTTAATAATTGTTGTGCAATTTTGTGCCTAAAACCAATTTTAAAAAATACCTGGAATCCTTCTTACCATTTTCTTGAAGAAGTCCATGGAAAGAAATATTAAAAAAGGATAAGGAAAATGTATGTAGAGCTTTTTTCCTAATGAGGTATGAAGGGAGTCAAATGGGATCTTTTTTCTTCACACCTTGCACTCCATAAAGGAAGTGGTATGACTCAACATCAAAGTGAAGGAAATAAGTGTTATTGTATGTGCAACCATTGACATGGGGAGATTTGATTATCGAAATCTGAATCAATGAATGGTTGTAATACTTGCAATATTAATTTGGCAATTTATAAAGGTTAAGAAACTATGTAAAGTAATGTAAATATAAAAGTTGAATAAGAAAAAATGAAAGTGAGAAGGAAAATGAGTTAATTAAAAGATTAAAAAAAAATAGGAGAGAAGGCATGAGGGGGAAACGAAGGGCTATGGATGATGGCCTTCCCATTACCTGCATATATATATTTATTCCTTCATTTTCATTGTTAATGGGTGTTTTGTCCAAGAGCGGAGGAGGTGTAAAGAGTTATGAAACAATTGTAACAAGAAATCCAACCCCCATTCAAATTTAGTTTTCCCATTTGGGTTTCTAGGGTGAAAATATCTTTGTGCACATTGTGGTTCATTTTGTTGTTGTGCAAATTCTATGTGTGATATTATTGTTTCTCTTAACTATGTTTAATAGGCTTCTCTTATTTATGTTAATGAGTTACCATGGTAAGTTTCAGATTTCATCTCATAGTTAACAATCAGAATTGTTTTCTTCCTTATATGGTATGGATGCCAATATCTTTGGAATGTCCATTGTTCAATCCTCTTCGAAGGTTGAGATCAATGGATATTAATATTGATCCATTACGATAATTTAATTGGTTTCTAAATCTGGTTATTATTTTTTGTTTTTAGGTCTGCAATTGTTGAATACAATTCCCCAAGAAATTGAGTTTATTCCTCCATAGTAAGCTATCCCTGACAGCTTGTTGAACCCACACGCAATCCTATTTCACTTTGAGGGTTGTGTGAAGGGAGTACCTATACATCCTATGGGATTGTATCTTTTAAAGGTAGAGTGCATTATGGGGGTTAGGGATGAGTTCCCCTTTAGGAGCCTCAAGGAGATATGCCCCCTTACCCAAACATTGTTTGAAAATGTAAGGGGCCTTCCATAATGGTATGAATTTCCTCCAACCTAATAAATTGTGGGCTTGTTTGTAAACTAAGATGAGATCATCCCCATGAAAGGAAAGTGGGTTGAACTTTCGATCATATTGGGCTTTGTTGCACAACCTAACTTCTTCAATAGTTTGTAGGGAAACTTGGTGGTGTTGATTGGCATGATCCAATATTACTAGTCTATGTTATAATGAAGTAGTGTTCGGGAGAAGTTTAATGGCCATATAAAGGGTGGGGATTTAGCATCCGATGGGAATGACTACCTCCTCACCATGGATGATATAGAAGGGTGTGAATATAGTGGAAGTCTTAGTGGAAGTCCTATAGGCCCATAAGGATGGGAAGACCATATGGTGTCAGTTAGTTTATTAGCCTGCATATAGATGATTTGATTACAGTGTCGGGGAGAGGTTCAATGGACATATGGACGGAGGGGATTTGAGATTCAATGGGAAAGACTACAATTTTCCATGGACAATATGGAAGGGTGTGAATTGAGTGGTAGTCTTTGTGGAGGTCCAATTGGTTTTCGAATAATATAAATTATATTGAGAACAAAATGAGATATGAACAAAACTATATCATATAATGTATAAGTACAGTGAAACCCAACTTCTATTAATGAATAAAATAGTAGAATATTGTAGAACACAAACTGGCTAGGAATGGTGGTAGCTTATCTCCGAAGAGAAATAAATGTCGATTACATTCATTCAAAAAAATATATCATAAGAGGAAAAAATAATGTCCTTTTAACATAAAGAAAAAACTCGAACGGTCCAAAACATTAACCCTAATAGGTGAAGCGCCAAAAGGTTTGTTGGCCATGAGGTGGTTAGTTGATACGCCAACTTCCCAAGGGCATAAATTTTACATACAATCTCCATATGGGGCACATGATAGCTCGTTAGAAATATCTCATTGATAAGTACAACTTTTTTTAGGGATGGGGGAGACCATGGCTACCCCTAGCCCCAAAATTTCCATAAAACATTTTTTAGGGCCTCAAAACGACCCTAAAAGTTTAGGACCCAAAAATCATAACAAAAATGAACAAGGTGGAGAACCATGATGAATCGATGGAAGAGGTGGGTAGCCACCAATATCCACCTAGATTAGTATTCCCTCCTTAGGAAGAAATGGTACCCATTGCATCAAGTTTCCTTAGGAGGTGGGGAAAATTTTGTTAAATCTGAACCTTGGTGAGCCATTTGCCTTGTTGAAGTAGCTATCTTTATTTAACAACTAAGTTGTATGTTTTGTTGGAGGGTGCACTTCATCTAAGTTTCCATGATTTGATCCATTGGGTCTTCTGCAATGCATTCAAGGTTGATTTCTGTAGGGGACAATTTCTCATCCATCTCTAAGGTGTCCAACATAGTTGGGAAATATGGTCAAAGTAGCTCCACATTAAATATTGGGTGCAAGCCAAGGAAAGGAGGAATACTAAGTTCAAAATAATTGTCACTTGTATCCTTTGTGATGGTATAAGGCCCATATCAAAGTGGTTTGAACTTCGTATGGGGGCCTATGAGGTTTTGTTTCTACAAATGCAACAAGTGAGGAACTGGATGCTAGTCATGTTGCTTCTTATACTTGGAATTACCCTTCTCCAAGATATCGTGAAATTGTCTTTGGAGGTGTTGGATTCGTTCAAAAAAACATTCGTCTCTATTTGACTTGGTATGAGCATGGGAGGACTATGTCGGGGAAGATGGAATGGGTGGAGCTACATCAATGGGGGCTAATGGCTGGAACCCAAAGCACACCTACATAGGGTTGTGGTCAATGGAGCTATGGAGGGATATTTTATAACTATGTTGAACATATGCAGGTCTCTCATCCCATGTACTTGTATTCTTGGAGTTTTACCTTTGTAGGATATGCACAATCATCATATTGACCATCTTTGTTTTCCCATCAGTTTGGGGATGAAAGGTAGTTGATTTGGTCAACTTGGTATCCATCAGAGACCATAGGATGGACAAAAAGGTGCTAAGGAACATACTATCCCTATTTTAAATGATGGTCAATGGTATCCCAAAATGAACCTAGACATCCATAAATAAGAGTGTAGAAGTGACCTTAATTGTGATACTCTTTTTGTAGGGTGTCAAAATGTCCATCTTAGAGAACCGATCAAATACCACAAAAACAAAATTGTGACCATGTTTGGTGGAGGGAAACCCGTACATGTAATCCATGGAGACATAATCCCAAGGATTGTCTGGTGAAGATGGTGGAGTGTGCATTCCTTACTTCTTGGTGGAAGGCTTAGAAATGGTACATGTACTGCACAACCTGACATCCTTGTTGACGTCATGTCAAATCTTGGGCCAGTATAAATACTTATGAAGTACTTATAATGTATTCTCCACCTCGAATGTCTTTGTCAACTAATTGTAATGTGCCTCCTAAATTATCTTTACACGCTCACTTGAAGGAACAAAAATATGCTTGATATAGCACAAGAGCACATCCTACAAGTGGAAGTTCATAACTTTTTCCCCAACACTCAGGGTATGATAAGTAGTAGGTAAGTCAGAGTCACTATTGTATAATTGTGTCCATATAGAGGTCTCATTCCCACAAGAGTCAAGAAATTTGGTGAGGTCCATGATCGAGGGCTGCCTAAGATAGTTAACAACACAGTTGGCACTGCCATTCTTGTACTTAGTTTCAGGTGGAATCGTTGTAGGTATGTGGACCATTTCTGATGATGGTCATTTTTTATCTTTCTTTGTTTCTGCATGAATTGCAGATGCCTATGATTAGCGTGGATGATTGTTTCCTTTCCTAGAATGTAATGCTTCCATTGTCAACATGAGTTCACAATGGAGTACATATATTTTTCATAGGTGGCGTACCTACAAACAACATCAGCCAGTGTTTCACTATGATATGAAACCATATGTCCCTGTTAAGTGAGGATATTACCGATAGCATAGCCAGAGAAATTTGTCTCAATCTTGAACAATTGTTGTAGATCTAGGAATGTGAGGACTAGAGCGGAATAGAGGCATTGTTTCAGATGTTGGAATTATTACTGTTATGATTTATCTAGGAAAACTTGTCTTTATATATCCCCTTGGTCACTTTACTCAAGGGCCAATCTATATGAAATAACCTTAGCATGAACCTGCAATAGAAGTTGACAAGGACCAAAAAGTTGTGGAGCTTCGTTAGAGTCGTCAAGCCTAGCTAATCACAAATTACTTGGATATTGGTTGGGTCCATGTGCACACCATGTTCATCGAAGATGTATCCTAAGTATACTATTCTCCACATGTTGAATGAGGATTTCTCCAACTTGGTGTATAACTTGTGTTTCCACAGGGTGCTCAGGATCTGTTGAATGTGCTACAAGTTGTTTTCCTAGGTCTGACTGAAGACGAGGATGCCATCCAAATAGACCACCAAAAAAGAGTTTTTGAATGACCACAAGATATCATTCATCATCCTCATGAATGTTGTTGGAGCAATAGTCAATCCAAAAGGCATGACCAATCGCTCAAAGTGACCTTCTTTATATTTGAAGGTTGTCTTCTTTACATCAGTTGATTCTATCAAAACCTAGTGATAGCCAAATTTAGTTTGACCTGGCTAAATAACTTGGCACCTTTGATATAATAAAGAATATCGTTAATCCAAGGGATCGGGTATCAATTCTTTACAATTATTTTATTCAAGGCTCTATAATCAATACATATATTCCATGTTCTATCCATTTTTTGCACCAACATAATCAAGCTCCCATGAGGTGAGGATCTTGGTCAAATGTGGCCCTTGTAGATGAACTTATGAATTTCATGCTTTATTTCCTCATCCTAAAAAAGGGAACATTTTTATATTTGACCTCTTACATCTCCAGAAGGTACCCTATATTTTCACTTCGTGACACCAGTGTAAGCCCAAGGATGCAAGTCAAAATCCATGTAAACCATAATCGATGATTTTGTAATGGAATCCCACACTTTTTCCATACATGATCAGTCCCCTTAGTCCCCGTCTCAATGTCTCTTGTCCTATATAGGATTAGAGACCTTGGCATGGATCTATTGGGAAACATGGTTGTGTGGAGCCATGAGTATTATGTATGGGTGATTGCAGTTTGTGGCACCTAATCCTGTCCATGTCATGCTCACCTATATCTTACCTCATTATTATTTTTTATTGAGTTTGTAGGAATCCCTTAGCCATGGTACATTTATTACTTTTTTTCTCAACATGGTAGTCTCAAAAAGTTATCATCATTGTATGTATTTTCAGGCAATCCATGAATCAAATTGTAGTGGGTCCCCAAAGGAAAAAATACAACATGTACTAAAAATGATAAAAACAAAATCACGAGTAAAACCCATATTGTAATTTTGGAATTGATGAAGTATCAAAGGAGATAAAGCCTCCCAAAATAAAATCGTCCTATTCTTCTAAGAAAAACATGGAGCACATTTTCCAAGTTAAATGGTCAAAGAAAAGGAATGTTTTGGTCTACTATCCTTGGAAGAATTTTTAGCAAGTCAAAGATGCTCTCTTTCCAAGAAAAATAATTAATTAAATCACTAAATGACCAAATATTCCCCTTTGAGACAAATCGTACCTCCTCATTTATGGATTTGAATAGTCAAACTAGCCATTGGAGTAAATGGAGGTCAAAGTGGAAAAAATATGATCGTTTTTCTCATTCTTCAAGGGGAAATTTTCCCCAATTTGGAACGTTGGAATTTCTCCACCAAATCGCACCTTCTCCAAGGCCATACAATCTCTTTCTTGGTGGAGTGAATATCTCATGTGGAAATCTGCAATGGTCAATTGTTATAAAAATGGATGTTATCTCATTTTTATCCTGGAGCTATTTAATTAAAAATATTTTCAATGGGTTTATCTTCCAACTAATTGTGGATGACAATGTAAGTTTTAAACCTGCGAAGTAAAGCAATGCATATAGATTCTTAAGCAATACATAAATTAATCAATGGCTCATACACAGAGTACACAGAGATTTTATACCGGAAACCCTCAACCGAGAAAACCTTTCTTATTTTTATTATATTGAATTTCACCATTCTCCATACAATATACAATGTTTTTAGGTATTCCGTAGATACCAAAACCCTAATCCCTTAATCCGGGATTAATTTACAAATCCGCTAAAAATAGAAAAATATGCAGTTGTCGTATGTGACGCGCCCACACACACACACATGCAAAGAATATAATGCATACCCAACATTCTCCCACTTTTTGTTTTCTTTGCATCCAGGGGTCCAGAGGATTATATAGTCAACAATCGAGTGCAACAATGCCCATTGTTACTCTACACTAGGAGAACTTTTTTGTGCTCACAGACTTTCTCAATGACTCTGCAACATTCTTCAAAGTGTGAACCTTTTCCAGTAACACCTTCTTTTCCTCAACCATGTCTCTCACAAAGTGAGATTGAACATCAATATGCTTTGTCTTCGAATGATAAGTTGGGTTCTTTTCCAGGAATATTGCACTTTGACTGTCACACTCTAATCTCACTGCTTCTTGTACCAACCCAATACCTGAACACAATCTTTGTAACCATACTGCTTCCTTGCTTGCATGAGTGGTTTCCATGTATTCAGCTTCTGTAGTTAAGAGTGCCACTACAACTTGTCTTTTGCTCATCCAACTGATTGCTCCTCCAAATAGGTTAAACACATACCCACTTATAGATCTTCTGTGATCCAGATCTCCAGCCAAGTTTGCATCAACAAAGCCATGTATGTCCACCACTCTGTCTAATCCTGGTCTTCCTTGGTAGCACAATCCATAACTAGTGGTGCCACGAAGATACCTGAAGACCCTCTTTAATGTTGTCCAATGCTCCTTCCCTAGTTTTGACATATACTTGCTCAAAACTCCCACTGCATGTGCAATGTCTGGTCTAGTACATACCATTGCATACATTAAACTGCCAACTGCATTGGCATATGGAACATGGGACATGTCCTCTTCTTCTTCCTGTGTCTTGGAACACTGATCTGCAGATAAATTTACACCTATAGGAATAGGAACCTTGATCGGTTTACTTTCATGCATATTAAACCTCTGCAATATCGTCTCAACATATTTTCTTTGATTCAACCAGAGTTTCCTGTTTGCATGATCTCTTTTAATCTCCGTTCCCAGAATGAAGTTAGCAGCACCGAGATCCTTCATGTCAAATTTGGAGGATATCTGTGATTTCACCTCCTTGATAACATCCATGTTATTTCCTACCAACAACATGTCATCAACATACAACACTACATAAATGAAGTGATTACCAACCTGCTTGGAATATACACAGTGATCCGCCATGCTTCTTACAAATCCCAATCCAAGGATGTATGTGTCAAACTTTTAGTACCACATCCTAGGTGATTTCTTTAGACCATATAGTGACTTCTTTAGCTTACAGACCAACTCTTTCTTTCCCTTCACTACAAAGCCTTCTGGATGCTTCATGTAGACTTCTTCTTCCAGATCCCCATGTAGGAATGTTGTCTTCACATCCATTTGTTCCACTTCAAGATCAAAAGTACCAGCAATAGATAAAAGAAATCTAATAGAAGTTAACTTAGAAACAGAAGAAAAAATCTCACCAAATTCAATTCCCTCTACCTGGGAATAACCTTTTGCTACTAACCGAGATTTGCATTTCTCCACTTTACCTTGTGCATTAAACTTCTTCTTGAACAACCATTTGCTACCAACCGATTTTCTTCCAGCTGGAAGCTCAACTATATCCCATGCCTCATTCTTATCCAAGGCATCCATTTCTTCAACCATGGCATTCTTCCAGAGTTTACTATCCTCTGAATTCACTGCTTCCCTGACAGTTCTGGGATCATCATCAGTAATAGATAAAGCAAAATTGGAATGAAAATTAGGTGGACTATACCTTTCCGGTTTCCTTCTATCTCTCACTGATCTCCTCAATACTGGGTTATGAAGTTCGTCTTCTTCTTCCTCTGCGTCCTCTACTTCCTCTTCTTCATATGATTTAGATTTTGCATCATCCAACTCAAGCTCTATTTTCTCAGGTCCGTCTTGCGTTGGTGGGAATTCCTGTTTGGACACATCTTTTACCTCTCTGAAAACAACATCTCGACTGTAAACACTTTTCTTTGTTTCTGGGTTCCAAAGCTTATAACCTTTCACACCATCTTTATAACCAATAAAGATATACTTTTCAACTTTATTATCCAGCTTACTCCTATTTTCCTTTGGAACATGTACATAAGCATCACAACCAAACACTCTAAGATGTTGAAGAGAGGGTTTCTTTCTAGACCATACCTTGTGTGGATTTTTATCATCCAACACTGATGAAGGTGATCGATTCACCAGGTAACATGTTGTACCCACTGCCTCTGCCCATAATTCTTGTCCTAACCCGGCACCGCTAAGCATGCTCCTTGATTTTTCCATCAATGTCCTATTCATTCTTTCTGCAACTCCATTCTGCTGAGGAGTGTATGGAGTAGTCTTCTACCTTGATATACCACACTTCTTATAGAATTCTTTGAATTCATTTCCGCAAAATTCTCCACCATTATCTGTTCTCAATACCTTTATTTTCTTCTTTGTCTGATTTTCTACCAGAGCCTTAAATTCTTTAAATTTATCAAATACCTCAGGTTTCTTTCTAAGAAAATAAATCCATGTGTTCCTTGAAAAATCATCTATGAATGAAACATAATACATGGATTTATGTAGGGATGGAACATGAACAGGTCCAAACACATCACTGTGTATCAACTCTAAGATCCCCTTTGCTCTTGTAGCACCAGATGGGAATCTTACTCGATTATGTTTTCCATATATGTAATTTTCACAGAAATCAAAATCCAAAGTGCAATTAGACATACCTTCAACCATACCTTTATCGTGTAGTGTTCGAAGGCCCTTTTCTCCAATATGCCCCAGTCTTTGATGCCACAACATGGTCTTCTTTTCTAGGACAGTATTGGTCTTGTCTCCTTCATTTTTATGCTTAAGGAAAACAAAACTGTTACACCCATTAGTATAAGTGGTTCCCAACAACTTGTACAGAGTTCCACAATGAACTCCCCTCATCAACACCATTGCTCCTCATACCATCTTGCAAGTGTTGTTTTCAAATACAGTTTTCACTCCTGCATCACCCAACTTGCTTATAGATATTAGGCTCCTGGCTAGTTTTGGAATGTGTAGAACCCCATGAAGAGTTATAATCCTTCCATCGTTTAGTAGCAACTTAACCCTTCCATGCCCCAAGATTTTTCTTGTCGAGTCATCTCCTAGGAATACATCACCACCATCATATTTTTCATATTCATAGAACCACTCCCTGTGAGGAGTCATATGGTATGACACACCTGAGTCGATCAACCATACATCATTTTCTGCATTTATACTTGTAGATGCTAGGTAAACATCACCTCCTTCTTCAGTGGAGGTTTTCACCTCTGTGGAAGAGGTACTATCAGATCCCTTTGGTTTTTCAACCTTCTTATACTTGCAATCTTTCTTATAATGCCCTGTTTTACCACACTTCCAACATTTCCTCAAAGATTTTCCTGGAGACTTAGATATTCCTGTAGATTTATATCTCCATCCCGAAGGCTTACCAGGGTTCCTGTCTTGGGTACGCCCTCTTACAAATAAAGCATCTGTGTTGTGACCATCCATGCTTTTTCGCCTCATCTCTTCAGATAACAAGGATGAAACTACATCCTCATACTTCAATGTAGATTGAGTGGTACTACCTATTGCTACAACCAGAGTATCCCAAGAGTCTAGCAAAGAACATAACAAATTAATACACTTATCTTCTTCTACAATCGTAATATTAATAGATCCAAGTTGACTTACTAGAGTATTAAAGGCATTTAGATGTTCTGTCACAGAATCTCCATCTTCCATCCTAAGATGATACAACTTCTTTTGAAGAAACAACTTGTTTACCAGGGACTTTGATTGATACAAATTCCCTAACTTATCCCATAGTTCCTTGGTTGTACATTCTCTTGAGACATTCAACAACATCGAATCTGCTAGGAAGAGTTGAATAGTACTCCTTGCTCTTATGTCCAACTTGTCCCAATCTTCCTTTGACATACCAGTAGCTGGTGTACTGGTAGTTTGTGTACTAGTAGGTTGTGTACCAGTAGCCTGTGTTCTAGTAAACGGTGTACCAGTAGGCTGTGTACCATGATCCACAGTGATCCATTGTTCTTTGTCTACAAGAAGGTCCTCCATCTTGAGCTTCCATAGCTCAAAGTTTTTACCGTTGAACTTCTCTATCTCGATTCTAGATGAGCTCGCCATTCCTCTTTCTTTATTCCAATCTCCACTGCAAAATCTCCCACTAAACCCAGGTTTATCACAGACCCAAGATAAACTTGATCTATCAAGACTGAGCCAAACCCTCAACAACAAAGGCGTCCCTCTAAAGCCAAAAATGAGCTTTGATACCACATGTAAGTTTTAAACCTGCGAAGTAAAGAAATTTATATAGATTCTTAAGAAATACATAAATTAATCAATGGCTCATACACAGAGTACACAAAGATTTTATACCGGAAACCCTCAACTGGGAAAACATTTCTTATTTTCATTATATCGAATTTCACCATTCGCCATACAATATATACAATGTTTTTAGGTATTCCATAGATACCAAAACCCTAATCCCTTAATCCGGGATTAATTTACAAATCCGCTAAAAAATAGCAAAATCCGCAGTTGTCGTATCTGACATGCCCGCACACACACACATGCAAAGAATATAACACATACCCAACAAACAAAACCAAGAAAATTATTGTTTTATGAGGCAGGTAGAAACTAGTCGTTAGAATAAAAACTATATAAGGGTATCCCCTCCTCTAATTTTATTATTGTTGAAACTTTGTGAGATCATAATGCCATATTTTGGAACTCAATTCTCTTGTGTCACTATGTATTATCTACTATGATGCTTGTTTTTCTAGGCCAAGGTTTATTTTAATTGTTCTTTGACAGGGGTTTCTTAGGATAATTGCAGGGGTGAATTAGTATAAGGCTACTTTTACTTTTATTTCAATATTGATCAATGTGTTACTTTACCATCTACAATTGTTAATGATAAATACACAATCATACAATCCACAATACACAAATATTTAACATGGAAACCCAAATGGAAGAAAACCACAAAACAATTCTCTTATAAAATCATGTAGGCACCAACCTATTGTTACAATGTTTGCAAGAACCAACATGTAGGAGACAACAATCCCCTTAGTTGAGAACCAAATCAACACTTCCTATAGGTCACAATCTACAATTGCAATATTTTCAAGAACCAACCTGCATGAGACACCAATCCCCTTAGTTGAGCACCAACTCAGCAATATGTAGGAACCAACCTAGTGGAGATACCAATATCCTAAATCTATCAATAATGTAAAATATTCTATTTCCCTCAAGCCTTCACTTGCATAAAAAAATTCCTCTATCTATGCTATCACAAAACATTCCTTCACTTCACAATCTTCTTGATTTCAGAAGTTCCTTCGACCTTGCACCTCCCAGCCACCCTTAGATGATTACATTATATTCCTTTCATTCTCTATCATACTTAGAACTCATAGCCTTATATCTTCTGTTCCACACTTCCTGAAAATTTTCACACACTCAAAACATATTCAAGTAATGATATTTATATAGTCCATCCTTCCATGCATTTGTACACATAAAAAATATGTCCATGGGGTTGGCTCCAGAGCTCCTCAAAACCAGTCTACAACACTATTTAGAATCTGACATAGACCCCCTTTGGTTTTTTTTGAAATATTCTCACATACTACAGTATAAACTTCAACAATCAATAGTTGTTCGATAAGTCATCGATCTAATATCAATTGTCGATCTGCTCACTTCCCTCCAAAACACACAATATGTCCTCAACGCTAAAAAATCATCGGATCATCTTCTCAATTAAATATCAGTCGTAGATATCATTCACCGACCATTAGCACATTCAACATAGCTTCAACTCTCAATGACCTTCCAATCATTCCTTCGAATTTAATCTTGATCACGGGTCACACCATGCAACCTTAACATAAAATCGTCGTCCAATCAATATCCTCAATTAAATATGAGTTGTTGATCTCATTCACCAACAATTATCCCATGCAACATAACTTCAATGTCCAATGACCGTCTGATCATTCCTTCAGATTTAATCTTTACCGTTGGTCTATTTACTATCGACCAAAACATACCATGCAACCACAATGCACAGTCATTGTTCGATCGGTCATTAGATTAAATGTTAACCACAGATATGGTATCGCTGGTTGCCGGAATGCTCGACACGACCCTAACACCTAGAAACAATCTGACCTGGACTATATTTCAATCTCATACATTGATCTGTCAGCTTAATGGTTTACTTCATCATTTATTCTATACATACTTTTGCAGCCTCCAAAATACACCTTCACATTCCACAACACTTATTTTTCACCTATTCTTAAAAATATTTCAAGCATTTCATCGTGGGTCTAAGGAATTTTCATTCAAAGTTATGCGGCCTCTAGAATACATATTTGCATTTCATCGCACTCATTTTTCACCCATACTTAGAAGCTTTTCCAATCATTTCACCACAACTCTAAGGAATTTGTCTGATTCACTTGTCTATATCCATGACCCCGTACGTCCGATCGATTCCTCATACTTAGAAAATTTTTGAATTCTTACCGCGGGTCGTGAGACATTATGATACGTCTCCACCATGCTTCATTAACTCCACGATGTCTTGATACTTAGTCAATTTTTGAGATCTCATCATAGGTTTGCGGGTCCACAAGTTCATGCTCATTTCATTATTTCTTCACATACTCCCAAATATGATTTTTCTGATCCATTGTTTTGATGTTTCAAATGGGGTGGATTCCATGTGGAATTCCTCTACATATATACTGGATGACATGGCATCAGTACGTGTCATGACACATGGCACTTCTCGTGCCATCTACATAGATGCTTGTTATGGAAATGGTTTGGTAATGACATGGTCTCCCTCTGATATGGCACTCATCTTACTGGACATGTGACATCTGAGCTCACCCACTGGGTACGGGGCACCACGACATAAAATCTAACACCTTGTGTGGGGTTACATAGCTCATCCATTTTCATTCAACCAATTTAATGCCACTTTTTCAATATAATCCCATTGAAGTCCATTCTCCTTGTGCATGTGGGATAAGTCACTTATCTTTTCTTTCTTCAATATGGCTTACTAGACCCAAAACATCCTTTTAAAAACTTAATACATTCCCATGATTCCTTGGTTCTCTCTAATTTCTTGTTGCTCCTCGATCACATCTAGTTGCCATTCTTATTTAAAATTATGCATCCAAAATTAAATCTATTTTATTTTCACACAATCACTTCGCCTTCAGGGTAAACAGAGAATATTTGTATAAATTTAACATGCAGAATCATCTTTCACAAAAAGAGGTTTATCATTACATAGGGGTATTCTCTACTTTCTCTATCTGGTTTGATTTCCTTGGTCTTCTTCTTTAACCTAAATGACAACTGAATGCACAAAAGCTTATCAATTTGTAGACACATTCATAGTCTCCCCCTATCACTGAAAACGATAAATATCCCCCTACCTATGATATCAATGAAATCCATGATTTTCACAGTCATGTCTACCTTTTTCATCAATGACGACACAATTTCCAACAAACTCCCCAATTTTCATAGATGGAGACAATTAGTTATTTTGGTACTCCTTTGCTTCCTACGAGTCTCTCTTTCTGCAAATATCCCATTTCTATGTAATCTCCCCATTTCACGTCAATTGAAAATGGATGTTCTCCACCTTTTTAGTATACTCTCTCCCTTTGACATCAATGGAAAAGGGATAGTATCCCCCTTACACTGTACTCTTCATTTTCCACTCTACAACCAACACCCTTCTTGTTTTTCTACAACTCCCCCTGAGCTTGTGCTCCTTTTTTAGTGATTTAGTGATTCGATGGAATAAGTACCACCCCCAATTTATACCTTAGATAATCAAATACTTCTCTAGGAAGAGGTTTTGTAAATATATCAACAACCTGTTTCCAGCTTGAGATTTTGTTATGTGACTCAGTCCCTTCAGAAAGGATACTTGATTGGATTGTGCTTTGTATTCGAATGCATGGAAAGATTCTTCGAAATATTTATTGCACTATTATTGTCACATAGTATTAATATTGGCTGATTATACTCTACCTGAATGTACTTCAATGTTTTTTTCATCCATGGACTTGTGTACAACATGTTGCTGCTAAAATGTATTATTCTTGTGTTGTGGATATGGAAATTGATGATTGCTTATTACTCAACCAAGACAATAAAATGTTGGCCATAAAGCATGCTCCACCACTGGTACTTTTTGTGACATCCCCAAAAATAAATTGTTTTTAAGTTTGAAATTTCTTAGGAAATTATTTCCGTTTTTGGTAAAATTTGAAATTGGAAATTTTTTTCCATTTATGGAAATTCTGAATTTCGAATTTATTTAATTGTAATTAATGATTATGACTGTTGGGAAGAGATCTGATTTGACCCAACTAACTACTTGACTATATTATTTGGCTGAATGTTATATGGTTTAGTAATTGATAGGATGTATCTGTCTAATTATGAATAGAAGTAGTGCCATGGATGAAAATCCGATTGAATATTGTTGAACTTAAGGGCTAACATAATGTCTCAAAAACTAGTTCTGAATGGATTATTTCTGCTAGATTATATTTCAAAGTGAACATCATTTCCATTAGATTTCTGTTGTGATGAGATAAAGACGGTAGGGTAAACCCCCAACTAATTGTATTTTTGTTGTGTAAACTATTTGTGCGCGTAATATGAGTGGAACCGAATTATGTAGATATATATATATGATATTTTATTTTCTATAGGTAAATACACAGAGCCATTGTACTTAACTGATATTTCCATTTATGTACATATTAAAACCCAAAATCAAGATTATATATATATATATATATATATATATATATATATATATATATATATATATATATATATATATATATATATATATATATAGGGATATAGTTATGCTTATAGGTATTTATGTTTGGCAATCAACACAATAATTTGAATTGATTCCTATAATAGAAATGACAATATATATATTTATATATTTCTGTACGCATATTATATAGTTAATATGTAAACTATTCTAACAGTTATGTAAAAACCAACTGTACAAATAAATTACCAAAAGGAATGTCCTTATATATAAAGGGATAATCATGGATATAATTACAGAGTCGTATCTTTAAGTTACACATACAGTTCTGACTACACTGATAGCCTCAGACCCTTTTAATTATCTACTGCATAGACTCAATACAATTCGAAAAGAAAACGAACGACTCAGACTTCCATTTTACAATTCTAAATAAAACGTTACAGTAGTGATAAAAAAGAACTAAAGCATATTCGTCAAGAACCTTTCCATTCTATATGCCTAAGATTTACTGTAACAAAAATTCAAAAGTAAAGCCACAGGAATAAATATGGGATCAATCGAATTCCTTTACAAGATCCAAAATAAACCGGAAGGGGTCAAAATAGAATTATTGTTCACAATATTATTCATTCCAAAAAGGTTTGAAGAATAGGCTAGGATTCAAAAGGATCTGTTCGTATTTCCATCTCAATCAACTTCTTTTCGAATAATGATATAGCAATGTTTGATATACATTAGTCTTACGAATATAAAATATTAAGATTTCATCCTCATACTCTATCGTAAAAGTAAGTTACAGAGATAAAGAATCAACTATCATTAAATAAAACAAATCTCCCCCGACAGGGATAAATTTTTAATATTAAATCTTATTAATCCTTAGCCACCTAGGGAACTCCTTGAGAGCGGCGAGAGGGAACCCGAATACCTCTTATGTGTGTGGTAAGGATCGGCATCCACAACTCTTGCATGGCTTAAATTCCTCCAGAAGATTGCACAAACACCATTAATATTGTTCAATAGAGATAAGACGAATATAACTTAAAATAAAAACGATTAGTAACAGGAAGGGTTATGCAGAGTCACACTTAACTTGCAATTGAGGAATCAAATATCCATTCCCTGTTGTGTTGGGCTAAGTAACATCCCATACCGAAGGGGGAGAGGGGACCAAGACTTCCTGATGGGTACCCTCACAATCATAGGGTCCCATCATTAGTATTGAGTACCAAATCAAACAAATTGATACACTTCAGGAAAGAAATAGACAAACCAAATTTACAGTGAAGTCCAAATTACATGATTCGTATAACAAGAAAAGGCCAAATATATTATTTAAAAAGAAAACATTGAATTTAAAAGCCACAGGTCAAATAACACCATCAAAGTCTAGCTAGCATCGACTGAGAGAAGGTTTAATTAAAGAAAATAAAACATATAGTCAAGATCCTTTCTGAGTTTACCAGGCTCTAATGGCCTTTGACACATGCACATACATTAAGAGAATTGGAACAAAAAACATGACCCAAATTTTAACTACAATGCAGGATACATAACATATTCCTATAAAAAATTGGTTGGATTCACAGAGTTCCCAAACGCCTATTTATATATGGCTATGCCGAATGATATTTCAGAAATCATTCTAAGAGGAAATTTACAGTTATAAGGATCATATGATAGTTGGGAAATGAAGGAACCAAGTAAAACTCAATACAGGATACCCAACCAAGACAAAAAAACGTTTTTAAAAACCCGTCGAATGGAATTGTCCAAACTTGTATAATTATAACATGCAGTTGCAACGTGGTTCCTAACCTATCAATTGACTTCTGGGATATAGTTTTGGTGAAGTCTCAAAGAGACTCAACACGAATTAATGGCGCAGAAAGAAATGAAGAAATGTAGGAGACGACTAACCCTAAGAGAAAACTACATGCAAAAACTATTCCTGTGCGAATTCGCTGGAAAAAGGAAACACAAAAAGCAGAATTCTAAAGACCTTGCAGAAACATTGATTATATAGGAAAATGATAGTGAAGCCACTTACCAGTACTAAGAATAGTCCAGGGAGGTTATCCAAGCCGCCACTTCCCCACGCCGAGAAAACAAAAATAAAAATGCAGAGATAACTTCAGAATAACGTCACAAGAATGACAAAAGTAAAACTATTGTAACCCTAAAGAACTCACACCGCACAAAGTGAATGTTGATGGTACAACGGGAGGCGTGGGCCATGTGATGGAACTGAGTTGGGACGTTTGTATTGGAAGGATGGTTAGGTGATGGCCCTCATTTTTCACATACACAATGCCTCCATTAATGGTCGAGTTAGAGGTTTAACTCTCAACTGACATAAACATTCCTTTCAGATTTAATGGGTAACGAAGTAAAGGGTAGTTCCCTCATAATTCTATTATATGGAAACTGTTAATATCTAACTAATACCAGTCTAGTTAGCACATTGTTTATTTTAGACGTCATTTAGATTAGGTAGAGTTAAACGAATTGTTAGCAGAGGGTTTTTTCTAACCAGAAAACCGTTATGCCAATTAGTGACTGGAAGATCTTTACCCAACCAACAAATTACCAAGAATGATTTTCGATGATTTTGGCCATATGAAGAAAGGCCAAACACCTTATGTTAAACCAACACTTCGCCAAGGTGTATAACCCCGACCCCAATACGTTATGTATGATATATGAGTTTTCTTCATATAGTCTTTTGAGTTTAACCTTGCGTGGAAGTATGGAAGTGTGTTACTAGAGGAGAGTTTAGGACCCTAAGTCCTAAGCCTACTATAGTTCTAATATAATACAATGTATAGACATATATCTACATATGAATGTTTGCATGACTTAAAATTGAAAGAAAAATGTTAGATTGTGGGGTCTACCTATTTACGAAACTCTGTTCAATGTGTGCAAAGTTGGGTAGTAATGTCATCGTTGACATTCATAACTTAAGAAAACCTATCAAAGTTTAAAAATGGAGATAAAAGGCTATTTTCTTTTAATTATAAGTCTGTTTAAGGAATTGAAGAATATTAATGTCCCTGAGAAGAGAAAAAAAATTAAAAATTATGACAAATTTGAGGTACATTACATATGGTATCAGATCAAAGGTTACAACACCTGGACCTTGAACAAGACCAAAATAATTACTTAGCACATATTTTTGTCTATATAAAACTAACAAACCATTACTGTACAAACAAAAAACTCTTCTTGTGTTCTGTGTTAATCATGGTAGCGCAAGATGAAGCATAAATTAGACCTAAAGAGAATCCTGGACAAAGACCTCCTGAAGATAAGAGACAGAACAGTGATGGAAGATCAACTACTGACATTCTAGAAACAATGATAAATCTCATTGTTGAGTTGCAGGTTTTCAAAGTAGACAATGAGAAACTGAAAAAGGCACAGCAGGAAAAGAAGGAAATTAATGAAGTCTTGTTGCAAAGTATAGTGACAAAGAAAACCCTAAAGGATGATAACCAGGAAGAAGAGGTTAGTAAAAGGGACTCCAATAATTCTAGTCCTGAATCTGAGAAAGGGGATAGCTCATCTAAAGGTACACCTCCAACTGAAGATAAATAAAAAACAGTCAGAAAAAGGAAACAGGTGGATCACCTTGAGGGTGAATTTAAGAAAATAAAACCATCTACCTTTGATGGGGAATACAGAACAGGAGAGGAGGTTCAATCATGGTTATTAGACATTAAGAAGTATTTCCATATATACAACTATTCCAACAATATGAAGGTCAGAATGGCCATCTATAATCTGAAAGGAAAAGGCAACATTTGGTGGCAAGATCTGAAATTGGCCAAGGGCCTAAAAGAGAAATAGATGGAATGGTCAGACTTTAGGAAATACTTTAAGAAACAATACCTATCTGAAAGTTTCTATGAAAGAAAAACCAAAGAATTTATGAACTATGACTTGGTCAAATGGCTATGGAAGATCTGATAAACAAATTCCTGGAATTACTAAGTTCGTACCTTATATCCAGGAGGATAAAGTGAAAATCCAACGGTTCCTAAGTTTTTTACCACAGTCCTACAAGGACATAATCGAATTTGATAATCCCAATTCCTTGAGTGAAGTATTCAAAAAAGCCCGAATGTGTTACAACCAATACAAACAGTGGGCAAAATTTCCCAAGGCTTGGAAAGACAAGAAACAAGACTGAATGAACCAGCGAAAGAAGGGATACCATCCAGCTCCTTATCATAATGTGGAAAAAATCTTTCCAAGAAAATATTTTCACTCCAACAATCCAAACACGCAAGGAGGCGGCAAATCGTTAAATCCAGGAATAAAGAAATTTGGGGACAACCCCCATGAACCGTTAAAATGCTGGGAATGTGGAGAACCTCATCTAAGGAGGAACTGTCCACGTTTGATTTCAGAAAATAGAACTATTGTTCACAATTTACAGGAATCCTCTAGAGTAGGGGATGTAGGCAGAATCTTACATCAGATCAATGCAGTCGTGGATGGCTGAAAAGCTGACCACCAGTCCTCTGTGGTGGAAATTGAAGGTAAAATCAATAACACTCGAATTTATGTTTTAATTGATCCTGGAGCTACATTAAGTTATATCACTCCTGGTATAGTGGATTCAAACAAACTTAAGAAAATAAGACACGCAAAATCTTGGCTGGTACAACTAGCAACAGGAACGAAAATAAAAATTGTCGACTTTATTTATGGTTATGAGTTCAATTTAGGTGGTCAAAACATAAAGACAAATTTGAACATTCTACCGCTAGGATATTATGATGTAATTATCGGAATGGATTGGTTAGAAAGGAATAAAGAAGTGCTAGATTGTTATGAAAAATCACTTCAGTATAAAGATGAAAATGACACTACTAGGATAGTACAAGGTATACAAAAAACAGTATCAGTTAGATAGATTTCAGCAATGCAATTCAAGAAATGCATGAGAAAGGGTTGTCAAGTTTATGCCATCCATGTAACAAACCTGTTAGAAAAAAAAAAAACCCAACTTAGAGGATTTTTTCGTTTTGCATGATTTCAGAGATGTGTTTGTTGATGAGATACGTGAATTACCCTCACGGAGGGAGATATACTTTTCTATCAACCTACTACCTAGTTCAGACCCTATATCTAAAGCACCTTACCGAATGAGTTTGCCAGAATTAATAGAACTAAAAATTCAACTGCAGGAATTATTGGACAAAGAATATATCAGACCAAGCGTTTCCCCATGGGGAACACCGGTCCTCTTTGTGAAAAAGAAAGATGTAACTCTGAGGTTATGCATCAATTATAGACAATTAAACAAGATGACTATTAAGAACAAGTACCCCTTACCTAGGATAAATGATATGTTTGATCAAGTAGGTGGGGCGAATATTTTCTCGAAATTGGATTTATGATCTGGTTATCACCAGGTTAGGATAAAAGATGAGGACATAAGTAAAACAACTTTTCAAATGAGATATGGAGATTACAAATTTGTGGTTATACCTTTTGGAATCACTAACACGCCATCCACGTTTATGGGTTTAATGAACAATATTTTCAGTCAGTACTTGGATAAATTTGTGTTGGTATTTATCGACGATATTATGGTATATTCTAAAATAGAAGAAGAACATGAAGAGCACTTAAGGATAGTTTTGAAAACTTTAAGGAAGCACAAACTGTATGCTAAATTCGATAAGTGTGATTTTTATTAGAAGAAAATACAATACCTAGGACATGTAATATTTGCAGAAGGAATTGTAGTCTACCTTGAGAAAATAAGAGCCATCATGGAATGGATGATACCTAAGGACGTAGAGGACATCAGGTCGTTCATGGGAATCACTGGATATTACAACAGATTTATAGAGGGATTTTCCAAAATTGAATACCCTATCACATCACTTCAAAAGAAGGAGACCAAGTTTAACTGGTCACAAAAATGTAAAGATAGTTTTAATAAGTTAAAGGAATTATTAACCACCACACCCATTTTAAAGGTAGCAGATCTAGAAAAAGACATCATCGTCTGTGTAGATGCGAGTAAAGAAGGTCTAGGTGGTGTCCTAACTCAAGAATGACACGTTATTTGTTATGAGTCTTGGAAACTAAAGAAACACGAACGAAACTACGTCACTCATGACTTAGAGTTGGCAGTTGTAATACACGCCTTAAAAATGTGGCGACACTACATAATGGGTAGAATATTTCTATTATTGACAGATAACAACAGTGTGAAATTTTTGTTTAGTCAGCCAGACCTTAATGCAAGGCAAGCAAGATGGTTAGCCTTTTTGAGTGAATTTGAATTTGAGGTAAGACATATCAAGGGTAAGGAAAAAAAAGTAGTTGATGCCTTGAGCAGAAGAGTTCATGGGTTGTTTGAAATAAACATTAGCAGTGAAGAAAGCGATCTTGAACAGAGGGTAAACGTTGCAGGTAATAACGAAAAAAAATACACTCAAACAATGGAAGAATTATAGAAAACTACAGGAAATTTAGACAAAACAGATCTGAGTGTTGACAAAAATGGTCTACTACGATTTAAAAAATATATATACATACCAGATTTGGCAGAGTTAAAGTTAATAGTTTTGGATGAAGTTCATAAGAAACCATATTTTGGTCATCCAGGATACCAGAAAATGATAACAACACTAAGAAAGTTATTTTTTTGACCTAATATGAAGAGTGAAACAACATAATACTTAGCTAAGTGTCAATATTGTCAGCAGGTAAAAGTTGAACACCAACATCTAGTTGGCCTATTATAGCCCTTACCGGTGCCGGAATGGAAATGGGAGACTATATCACTAGACTTTATTACAGGTTTGCCTAGAACTTAGAAACAAAATGATTCAATTATGGTGGTAATCAATAAACTTAGTAAGTTTGCACACTTAATTCCTACAAAGTCTACTTTTAAAGCTATTAACATCACTTAAATATTCATGAAAGAAATTTTTAAACTGCATGGTATTCCTAAAATGGTGATTTCGGATAGAGACGTAAAATTGACATTTGCTTTTTGGAAAGAATTGTTTGCAGGGTTAAATACTAACTTGAATTTCAGTACGAGTTATCATCCAAAAACGGGCGGATAGACTGAATAAACAAACCAAATTGTAGAAGATATGATCCGCATGTACGTAAGAACAAAACCAAGCAAGTGGGAAGACTACCTGCACTTGGTAGAATTTGCATACAACAATGGGTACCAAACTTCAGCTAAAATGATCCCCTTCGAGGTATTGTACGATATAAAGTGTACGACTCTAGTTAGATGGGATAACCCGGTTGAAAAACTCATGGTTGGACCAGATATGCTCCAAGAAATGGAGAGCATGGTAAGAAAAGTACAACAAAACTTAAAAGAGGCACAGGACAGAAAAAAAGTTACGCGGACCAGAAAAGAAGACACTTGGAATTTCAAGTGGGAGACCATGTCTATTTAAAATTCAAAGAGAAGAAAATTTCATTAAAGCTAGGGAATTGTGCCAAGTTGGAACCCAAGTTTTGTGGGCCTTTCGAGATATTAGCTCGAATTGGACCCGTAGCATACCAACTTGCACTTCCAACCAATCTAAAATTTCATAATGTATTTCATGTTTCTTTGTTAAAGAATTATGTTCATGACCCTACTCATATCATCGATTGGAAATTGGTGTAGGTGGAACCATAAGGCAAGTTCAAAGAGAAACCTCTACGCATTCTAGACTGGAGATAAATAGCACTTCGGAATAGAGCCGTCGCTTAGGTAAAGGTGCAATGGAAGCACTTTAGCCCTACGGAGGCCACTTGGGAGTTGGAGGGAGATTTACAAAAATCTCATCCAACCTTGTTCCAAGAAAGGAACAAACACCAAGGACAATTCTTTATTGAAGGGGGAAAGGATGTGACATCCCCCAAAATAAATTATTTTTAAGTTTGAAATTTCTTAGGAAATTATTTTTGTTTTTGGTAAGATTCGAAATTGGAATTTTGTTTTCATTTATGGAAATTCCGAATTTCAAATTTAGTTAATTGTAATTAATGATTATGATTGTTGGGCATAGATTTGATTTGACCCAACTAACTACTTGACTATGAAACTTGTATGAAAAAAAATATTTTACAATTATTGTTGAAGGACAAATGGAACAACCATGTTGAAATCAACTGACCATGACTCCATGAGTGGGGAACATGTTGGAACTACCTCAGGGCTGATTGTTACAAGTGGGAAATCAAGAATTTGGCCATTGGAAGCCCTGAAAATCAGGGATTTGGAAAGATGCGAAAATTCCCAAGGGGGGGAAAAGACCTAGGAAAAAATGACTTTTCATATATGGCATATGAGAGGAGGCAGGACGTTGCCTAGTATACTAGGGAAAATAATTTATCACTTGTTGTTATGAACACTATTGTTGAGTGTGAGGCAAGGGAGGAGTTGCTAAAAATTGAAGGACTCTTGCTGAGGAGAAGTTTTGAGTTAGCCCTCATGGATCCATGGTCAGGCTAGGGGGAGAACGAGACAAGTGATTTGGTTGTTATGTTCTAAGGTTGGGAGGAACGTGGTTGTTCCATTTTTTATTCAACAACTGTTCAGATATGTCATCCTACTCTATTATCTGGCTGAATGTTATATGGTTTAGTAAATGATAGGATGTATCTGTTTAATTCTGAATGGAAGTAGTTCCATGGATGAAAATATGATTGAATATTGTTGAACTTAAGGGCTAACAGAATATCTCAAAAACTAGTTCTGAATGGATTATTTTTGTTGGATTATATTTTTGAGTGAGCATCATTGCCATTAGATTTTTGTTGTGATGAGATAAAGACGGTAGGTTAAACCCCCAACTAATTGTATTTTTGTTGTGTAAACTATCTATGTGTGTAATATGAGTGGAACCAAATTATGTAGATATATATATGAGATTTTATTTTTTGTAGGTAAATACACATAGCCATAGTACTTAACTGAGATTTCCATTTATGTACATATTAAAACCCAAAATCAAGACAAAACTCTATTATGATGGGAATTCACCAAATATGTATATATATAGCTATAGGGATATAGTTATGCTTATAGGTATTTATGTTTGGAAATCAACACAATCATTTGAATTGATTCCTATATTAGAAATGGTAATATATATATATATATATATATATATATATATATATATATATATATATATATATATATATATATATATATATTTATATATATATNNTTAATATGTAAACTTTTCTAACAGTTATGTGGAAATCAACTGTACAAATAAAGTACCAAAAGGAATGGCCTTATATATAAAGGGAGCATCATGGATATAATTACATAGTTGTATCTTTAAGTTACACATAAAGTTCTAACTACATTGATAGCCTCAGACCCTTTTAATTATCTACTTCATAGACTTAATACAATTCAAAAAGAAAACGAACGACTTAGACTGCCATTTTACAATTCTGAATAAAACATTACAGTAGTGATAAAAAAGAACTAAAGGATATTTTTCCAGAACCTTTCAATTCTATACACCTAAGATTTACTGTAACAAAAATTTGAAAGTAAAGCCACATGAATAAATATGGGATCAATTGAATTCCTTTACAAGATCCAAAATAAACCGGAAGGGGTCAAAATAGAATTACTATTCACAATATTATTCATTCCAGAAAGGTTTGAAGAACGGGCTAGGATTCAAAAGGATCTGTTCGTATTTCCATCTCAATCAACTTATTTTCGAATAATGATATAGAAATGTTCGATATACATTAGTCTTATGAATATACAATATTAAGGTTTGATCCCCATACTCTGTCTTAAAAGTAAGTTACAGAGATAAAGAATCAACTATCATTAAATAAAACAAATCTTCACCCACAGGGATAAATTTTGAAGATTATATCTTATTAATCCTTAGTCGCCTGGGGCACTCCTTGAGAGGGGCGAGAGGGAACCTGAATACCTCTTATGCATGTGTTAAGGATCGGCATCCACAACTCTCACATGGAAAAAATCCTTGCACAAGATTGCACAAACACCATTAGTATTGTTCAACAGAGATAAGACAAATATAACTTAAAATAAAAATGATTAGTAACAGGAAATGTTATGCGGAGTCACATTTAACTTGAGATTGAGGAATCTGATATCCATTCCCTTTTGTGTTGGGCTGATTAACGTCCCAGAACGAAGGGGGAGAGGGGCCCAAGACTTCCTGATGGGTACCCTCACAATCACAGGGTTCCATCATTAGTATTGAGTACCAAATCAAACAAATTGAAACACTTCAAGAAAGAAATAGACAAATGAAATTTACAGTGAAGTCTGAATTACATGATTCATATAACGAGAAAAGGCCGAATACATTATTTAAAATGCAAACATTGAATTTAAAAGCCGCAGGTCAAACAACACCATCAAAGTCTAGCTAGCATTGACTGAGAGAAGGTTTAATTAAAGAAAAGAAAACATAGATTCAACATCCTTGCCGAGTTGTTAAGCCCTAATAATGACTCATTACCCCTTAATTGGGGCATATTATATTAGTAATGTTATTTTATTTATGTCGAATTTAGGCCATTAGTTGTAATTATACCTCCTAGTCTCCTATATATACCAAGGAGACATTTTCATTTTGAATCATCTTGTACTTGAA
>ML786940.1:46364-65540 GCA_009831015.1 Picea engelmannii
TTTAGGCCATTAGTTGTAATTATACCTCCTAGTCTCCTATATATACCAAGGAGACATTTTCATTTTGAATCATCTTGTACTTGAACATTTAAGTGGGGTAAAAGGAGGTTGCCCACTCGAAGAGGCTTATTATCTGAAATTATTTCTTTTTCAAGGCGTTGAGTACTTTTTCTGAGATTTTTCTATGCTATATTGATATTTGGTTCTTATCGCGAGTTTACAAAACTTGAATGCCCTTTGACACATGCATAGACATTAAGAGAATTGGAACGAAAAATATGACCCAAATTTTAAATACAACGCAGGATACATAACATATTCCTATAACAAATTGGTTGGATTCACAGAGTTCCCAAATGCCTATTTATATATGGCTATGTTGAATGAAATTTCAGAAATCATTCTAAGAGGAAATTTACAGTTATAAGGATCATCTGGTAGTTGGAAATGGAGGACCCAAGTAAAACTCAATACAAGATACCCAACCAAGACAAAAAAATGTTATTAAAAACCTGTCGAATGGAATTGACCGAATTTGGATAATTATAACATCGAGTTACAGCGTGGTTCCTAACCTATCGATTGAATTTTGGGCTATAGTTTTGGTGAAGTCTCGAAGAGACTCAACACCAATTAATGGTGCAAAAATAAATGAACAAATGTAGGAGGCGACTAACCCTAAGAGAAAACTACATGAAAAAATTATACCTGTGCGAATTCATTGGAAAAAGGAAACACAAAGAGAAGAATGTCGAAGACCTTGCAGAAAGATTGAGTATAAAGGAAAAAAATAGTGAAGCCACTTACCATTAGTGAGAATAGTTTAGGGAGGTTCTCCAATATACCACTTCCCCAGGCCAAGAAAAAAAAAAAGAAAAATGCAGAGCTAACTTCAGATTAACTTCACAAGAATGACAAAAGTAAAACTATTGTAACCCTAAAGAACTCACACCATGCAAAGTGAATGTTGATGGTACAATGGGAGGTGTGGGCCATGTGATCAAACTGAGTTGGTGCGTTCGTATTGGACGGAGGGTTAGGTGATGGCCCTCATTTTTTACATACACAATGACTCCATTAATGGACAAGTCAAAGGTTTAACTCTCGATTGACAGAAACATTCATTTCACATTTAATGGGTTACGAAGTAAAGGGTAGTTCCCTTGTAATTATACGATATGGAAACTATTAATATATAACTACTACCAGTCCAATTAGCACATCAGTTAGTTTATATGTCATTTAGATTAGGTAGAGTTAAACAGATTTTTAGCATAGGGTTTTTCTAACCAAAAAACCGTTATGTCGATTAGTGTCTGGAAGATCTTTACCCAACCAACAAATTACCGATAATTCTTTTCGATGACTTTGTCCATACAAAGAAAATCCAAACAACTTATGTTAAACCAACACTTCGCCAAGGTGTATAACCCCGACCCCAATACATGTATGATATATGAGTTTTGTTTGTATAGTCTTTTGAGTTTAACCTTGCACACAAGTATGGAAGTGTGTTACTAGAGGAGAGTTTAGGACCCTAAGTCATAAGACTACTATATTTCTAAGCTAATACAATGTATAGACATATATCTACATATGAATGTTAGCATGACTTAAAATTGAAAGAAAAATGTTAGATTGTGGGGTCTGCCTATTTAGGAAACTTTGTTCAATGTGTGTAAAGTTGGGTAGTAATGTCATCGTTGACATTCATAACTTAATAAAACCTATCAGAGTTTAACAATGGAGATAAAAGTCTATTTTATTTTAATTACAAGTCTATTTAAGGAATTGAAGATTAATGTCCCTAAGAAGAGAAAAAAAAAACAAATAGACATCTCAAATTCTTTTTGCATTTCTTCTACACACGTTTTCCTCATTCTATCACCATTACTTCCAAAAATTATATCATCCACATAATCTACAATGATTAACATCTCAAAATTGTCTATTTTGATGAAAAAATTGTTATTTGTTGTTCCTGTTTTGAAACCTTGTTGTTTCCATTACTTGTCAAGTCTTGAATACCACACTCTGGAATCTTGATTTAATACATAAAGTGATTTCTTCAATATACAAACATAATCTTCATTTTCTGAAAATAAGAATCCTTCAGGTTGTTCAATGTACACTTCTTCCTCTAAATATGCATTTAGGAATGTTGACTTGACATCCATATGATACGCCTTAAAATAGTTGAATCTTGCAAATACTAAAAAAATTATAATGGCTTACAGTCTTGCAATAGGAGCAAATCTTTCTTCAAAGTCAATATCTTCTATTTGAGCATACCCTTTTAAAACTAGTTGTTCTTTACTTCTTACTACTTTTTCCATATTCATTTAACTTATTTATGAATACCCACTTTGTACCAATCACATTTTTATATTTGGGTCTTGGGACAAGTTCCCATGTCTGATTTTTCTCAATATGGTTTAAATCTTCTTCCATAGTATTCACCCAATGTTGATCATTATTTTCTTTTGCAAAGAATTTAGGCTCTATTTTTTATAGTAAAGAGAGATTTTCCTATTCATAACTACTTGCCAGTTTTCTCCTATTCAGAGTCTTAGCATTTTCATCACCAATAATTAATTTTTATGGATGATTTTTATGCACAAATATTGATGTTGTTTGTATATCTTGGTGTTTTGTTTCTTCTTCTTCTTCTTCTTCTTTGATGTAATCAATTTATTCTTCTTCTAGTTGGTTCTTGTGTGGTATTTCTTCATCTATTTTGAATTTAACGCCTTTAACAATATTTTGTAGTCTTTTGTTGTAACATATATAGGATTTACTTTTTTATGAATATCCAAGAAAAATCCATTCATTTGCTCTTAAGTCAAACTTTCCTAGATCCTGATCCTCTTGTTCAATGTAACACTTGCTTCCAAAGATTCTGAAGTGTTTGAAATATGTTGGTCGACCTTTCAATATTTCATAGGGTGTCTAGTCACTATTGACTCTGATTTTCCCTTTGTTTAGAATGTATACAATAGTGTAAACTACTCTCCAATTTTTTTTTGATAGTTTTTCTTCATTTAACATTGTCCTGCCGATTTCTTGTACATGTATGGTTTTCCTTTCAACTACTCCATTTTGTTGAGGAGTTATTGCAGTTGAATACTGTCTTCTTATTCCACGAGCTTCATAGAATTATTCAAATTCATTTGTTTTAAATTCACCTCCATTATCCGACCTTAAACATTTTATTTTTTGATCCGTTTCATTCTCATCTAAAGATTTGAATGATTTTAATTTTTCAAATGCCTCAAATTTATTTTTAAGAAAGGTAACCCAAGTTATTCTAGTATAATCATCAATGGGAAACATAAAGTAGCTTTATCCTTGCAATATTTTTGTTCTTGTTGGTCCTTATAGATCTGTATGCACAAGTTATAGTGGCTTGGATGTTTCATATTCATTTTTCTTGAAGCTCACCCTTGTTTTATTTCCATGCTGGCACTACTTGCATACAATGCTTGAGGGTTTTGTGATCTTTGGAATATCTCTTACTTTTTTTATACTAATTTTTACCAAGTTGTCAAAGTTCATATGTCCCATTCATTTATGCCACAACCAACTTTCATCTATATTTCTCGTAAATCCTTTTTCTCCATTGATATCATCAAGAATGTATACATTGTTTGGGGTTCTTATTTATTTTGCAACCAACTTGTTTGAATTTTCTTTTTTGATCTCACATTCTCGAGATTCAAAAGTAAGAGTGTGTCCTTGGTCATGCTTTTGTCTTACACTGAGAAGATTATGTTTCAAGTTTTCAACACACATGACCTTTTCAACCTTATCTCTTCCACTGTCAAGATTGAGATTACCCTTTTCAACTACACTTGAGCTGCCATTGTCTCCAAAGGTAACATTTCCTTCATTCTTGTTCAGGGTGATAAAATTTGTTCTATCTCTTGTCTTGTGACTAGAGAACCCACTGTCAATGTACCACTTATCCTTATTATTTTGTTCACAAAGTGCAGCTTGAATGAACAAGTATTTTTCTTTCTTTTGTTCCCTTTTTTCCTTATTTCTTTCCATGATTGTTGGGGATTCCTCTTTCTGATCATCTATGAAATCACTTCTGCAGAATTTTTCTCTATGCCAAAAATTATTGCAGTTATAAAATATGATGCTATAGTTCAACAAAGGCAAAAATGAGTTGTAATTTCTCCTTGAGAATCTATGGGTATATTTGTTGTTGTTCCTCATGTAACTGCCTCTTACATTTGTTCTACAATCTCTTTCTTTATGACCAAAATCATTGAAAGAATAACAATATCCAAAGAAAAAAATTTGGTAACTGATTGTGTGATTCCATATTAATGGGATAGTCTTCTTGATTCTATCCTTGTAAGGAATATTTTTATTCTATGGAACATATTGTTCTTCCTTCCTATTGTCTTCAACCTTGATATATTTTTGAGTATATCAGCATAACTCTTGGTCCTTTCTTCACTTGTTTGTTTTGAAGATGTTGAGGCTTCTTCATTAATAGCTCCCTTCATTTCATTGTAACCAATACCACTCTTTTCAAATGGTGATCTTTGAAATTTTAGGATTCCATTAAAGGTTATAGAGCCCTTTTCAAATTTCATGTTGGTATGTGATATTTTCAACTGCTTTATTAAATAAACCATTTTTTATTCTAGACTGTTGTAGATATCTTCTTTTTCTTTTAGTTGAGCTCTTAAGACTTCTTCAATTCTCTTTTCCTCTTCTACTTGATTTTTTAAGCTGGTGATGATCTTTTCAATTTTATCAAAACTTTATTTTATAATGAGAATTTGTTTTTTGTACTTCTTCGGTTGCTCCTTTTCTATCCATTTCTTGTTCCTTATATTTTCTATTTCATTTAGAGAACATATGAGCTCTTCTTAAAGATATACTTATGCATCAATATCCATATTTTCTTCTTCTATTGAGTCTACATTTCCATTTTCTAGGACACTCGTCTATGTTTCTAAGCCCATAAAGAGAATTTATTATGTTTCATTGGTATATTATGTCACTATCATTAGATGATTTGTTGTCTTCATTGGTATATAGATTCTTCTTTTGTCTATAGAAATTTCTCCTCTTTTTAGTCTTACCCTTCTTGTACCTTTTGAAGCTGGAATATTCTTTTACATTTCTATTTATATTCTTTGCATAAGGACATTTAGTAGCAAAGTGTCCTAATTCTCAACAATTAAAGCATTTGAAGGGAAACTTACTTTTTTATTTTCTTATTCCCCTCTTGAGATTTCTAACAAAGTTAGGTTATTTTGCGTCGAATTCACTATCTGAGATGTCACTCATCTTGTATTATTCTATCTTTATATTCTTTGATTCCTTGAAGTATGATTCCTTTCTTGATATATTTGTTGGCTTATCATGTTCTATCCTCATTTCATACGCAGTGAGAATTCCATGCAATTCATCCATTGCCAAATTGTCTAGGTCCTTCATTTCTTCAATGGCAGATATCTTGGGTTGAATCTTGAGGGAAGTGACCTAAGAAATTTTTGCACAATAATGGTTTCTTTAAACTCTTCCCCCAATCCTATCATGGTGTTGATAATCTCATGTACTTGAAGAAATTACTCTGTAATACTCATTTCCTCTTTCATTGCAAGGGTCTCAAGTTGACCTCTATAAGTTTGTAATTTTCCTTCTTGAATTTGTTGTCTCCTTCATATATTTTTGTAAATTGTCCCACATCTCCTTTGTCGATGCACAATGTATGAATTTGACAAACTATGATTCTTCCATACCACAATGGACTGTACTCATGGCTTTAGAGTAATAGTAATTGAGCTTATTTTTAGCTACATCTATAGTTTGAGTTGTTGGAGTTGTGCAACCATTCTCAACTGCACTCCAGACGTCATACCCAAGTTCCTTCAAATAAGTTTTCATTCTTATGCTCCATAATGCATAGTTTGATCCATAAAATAATGGAGCTCGTTTTTTAGAGAAGCATTCATGTTTATACATGCATGTTGCAAGGTCTCACCTTCCAATCATTAGAATATTTTGAACGAACCGAATCTAATACCAATTGTTGGCACAGTTAATTATACTGAGAGGGGGAATGAATCGTTATAAGACTAGTTTTAATTTTGTTTCAATATTTATCAATGTGTTACTTTATTAGCTATAACCATTGATGATAAATACACAATCATACAATCTACAATACACAGAGATTTAACGTGGAAACCCAAATTGGATAAAACCACAAAACAATTATCTTATAAAATCATGAAGGTACCAACCAACTGTTACAAGGTTTGCATGCACAAACATACAAATACAATATTTGTAGGAACTAACCTTTAGAGGGAACCAATCCCTTTATATGAGGACCAAATCAGCAATATGTAGGCACAAACCTACTAGAGAAACCAATTTGCCTCAATTTGTCAATAATGTAAAATCTTCTCTTTCCCTCAAGCTTTCACTTGCATAAAACCATTTCTCTATCTTTGTTGTCACAACACATTCCTTCAATTCACAATATGTTTTATTTCACAAGTTCCTTGCATCTTGCACCTCCAAATACACCCTTAGATGATTGCATTATCTTCCTTTCATTCTCTTGCATCCTTGGACCTCAGAACCTCAAATATCCTATTCCACACCTTCTCACACTTTTCACACACTCAAAACTGATTCCGGAAATGATATTTATATAGTCCATTCTTGCATGGACTTGTCCACATAAAAAACATGTCCATGGGATCGGCTCTAGATATCCTAAAAATCGGGCTGCAACACTCTTTAGAAATCGGCATAGAGCCCCTTTGGTTTTGTGTGTGATATGCTCACAGACCGTAGAACATAATTCAACACTCATAATCCATTCGATTAGTCCTTGATATAATATCTATCATTGATCTTATCATTTCCCTCCAGAACACACAATAAGTCCTCAATTCTCAACATCCATCAGATCGTCTTCTCAATTGAGTATCAGTCGTTGATCTCATTCACCGACCATTAGCACATGCAACATAGCGTCAACACTCAACGATCATTTGATCATTCATTCAGATTTAATCTTGACCATTTGTCACACCATGTAACCACAACACACATGTGTCATCCGATTAGTCTTCTCAATTAAATCTGATCCATTTATCTCATTCATTGGTCATTAGCACATGCAACATAGCTTCAATTCTCAATGATCATTTGTTATCCCCATTTTGTGGGATAAATAAGGAGATTATGTATCGAGGACCTCAGGTTGAATATATGGAGTGACGAGAGGATACATGACCAGGAGTATCCACTTGCACAGATGGAGACCCTTCTCACAACCACAAAGGTCAAGATTTTCAGATGGAATCCACCATACCAGATGGATTCTGATAGGAATTGGGCCTTGCTCCATGAGGTACAAGTCAAGTATTATGGTGAGTGTCATTTCAATATTTGAGGAATTTGAGTATGTTGTATCTTAGATTGCTTTAGATTTCATGACATATGCTTGGAAATTATGCCTTTTTACCTGTTTTACCTTGGTGGTTGACATTGTTCCCTATTAAGTGGTCTTCTTTAGGAATGGGTTTGCTACTAGGAACTCCGTTGAAGATCCATTGTACCGTTCCCAACCATAATTACCACTTTTCACCACTTAAAACCCACATTTCCTTATCTCTTTGGATTTTAGGGTGTATTGACCCAAGAAGGGGTTTGTCCCTCATTCTATGGGAAGAAGGGGTTAAAGGCCTAGAGGGATTGTTGTTGGGTAAAGGATAAAAGATTACTTATAAACCTTCCATATTATTTACCCATGGATCCCCTAAGAAAGAAATGAAGCACTTATCTACAAGAAAAGGGGGACCCACAAGAATAAATAATAGAATGATTAGGGTGTTAATTGGAGGATAAGAGGTCTCATCACGGGATGGCCTATAATATTCATGGGTATCTAGAATTGTGACATTACCATCATCTAGCCACCAATCAAGGGTAGTGGATCTCAGTCACACAACCGAGAGAAAGGGGGTCTCATCATGAACCAACCTTCTCATTTCCGCAAGGTATTTGTGAGTGACATTGTAATCATTTGGACACCATGCGAGAACAATGGACTTCAACTCATCCTTAAAACATGAAAGAAACAAAGAATGGAAAAATGATGGGCTTGGAAAAATTGCATTGCAAATGAAGGTGCCACACACCCTCTACAAATGAACCCGTGAATGAGACACTACAACCCCTTGTATGTCATGAACCCTATGGCCATTAAGTTCTGATCCTTAACCACTTCATCCAATTTACATGGATTAGAGAGGAATCACTTGGGAAACACTCCTTGACCTAGGAAATATCTACCCAATAGGACACTTGGTCAACCCTCCCATATGGAAGCTTGTAAAGTCCCACAATGTATTTGAGCACTTACTTGTTTGAAAGGGTAATATTTGATGCACATGATTAGGTGGCTCATTTATTGATTTTATTTACTCACCATGATGTTATGACTTGATATACTTGGAGGGCATTATTATTTGTCTTTTCAGGACATACTTGGTGGACAATTTTGGAGGAACAAGCCTAGCTTGGGCTTCCATGGGGCTTGAAGCCCACAGGTTGGAATCTAAGGGAATGCTTGAAAAATGAGAGCGATGTACCTTTGGAGGCTTATAATATGACTTGAGAGACATGAACTACCCTCACATGCCAAATGTTTGATGTCATGGTTGAGGGGCTTGAGGTGGTGATGGATACACATGGCACGTTTTGAAGGAAAGAACCCTTGTACCTTGAAGTAGAAGGTTGGATTGGAGACACATGGCCTTTGGAGGCCCAAACCTATCATCTCCAACTCAATGTTTGACCTAAAAGTACCCAAATTCCCCTCCTAAAGGGGTGAAATCACTCTTAAGGCTTTCATTTGTGCGAAAAGTGAATTTAAAAATGACTTGTTTAATATTATTCATTTGCAAGGGGTAAGATAAGGGTTTTTGACCCCTTGTCTTATGTTTTACCTTTGCTAATGTGGACAAACTATGTTGGTGACATTTTGATAAATAGATATTATAAGATCTCATTTTAAATCAATAACTCTCCCATTGTGAGAAGTATTGGAATGGAATTTTCGCTATCTTTGGCTAGTTTCTCTCTTGGGCTCTTGTGTATGGCTATCTCTTTGGTTATTGGTTGATGGAAGTGATGCACTAGCCTTGGAAGGATCTTATTTTCTATTGTGGTGGTTTATCTTAGCATTTTCCTTGAATTGATAAGGCTTTTTACATTGTGCTATCATTTGTTATTCAAGTCAAGGTTATTTTGCTAGAGCTAGGAGGGAAGTATAAGGGCATACACCCCCACCTTAACCTCCATCATTTTATGTTTAAATCTTATTAGTATACCAAGGGTTTTCTAAGAGAAGTATAAGTGCACACACCCTCTTAGCCTAAACCGTAGTTAGGGATAGTTGCCTTGGGGGGTAAGAGGATTTACACCCCCAAGGAGGTAGTACCTCTAGCTCTTTATTTACACCCCCAAGGAGGTAGTACCACTAGTCCTTATTTGTTGCATTGGGGAAGTAAATTACTTCTTTGGTAAACGTGATTTTTTCAAGTTTTAAAGTTATCTCTTTTGGAAGTTGTTCCTTGAGCGTTTGGAACTCTAGCCTCATTGAGGCATCCCCTTTCAACCATTAATTCTTTCTGATGTTACAAAACTAACCTAAAGCCATTATGGCTGCACAAAACTAACTCTCTAACTCCTCATAACTCCTAAACTAACCCTAGGAATTGGCTACAATTTTTCCCTAACTCTCTACTAACCCTAGCGCACTTATTGAGCTAGTTAGAAGTGGATTTCAGTGGCTATTTGTTATGCTATAAATCTTGGTTTTCTACAGCCATAAGGATAATAAATATCGTTGCAGTAAGACTTTGTTTTCAGCCTTGATTTTGTGCTAGAGTATTGCTTAATCATTGTTGAGTTAAGGTAGATTTCAATAGCTAGTCTCTTGCTTCAATCATACTTCTAGCACTTATATTGTAGCCTTTACTGTCTTTTATGATCTGATATATATCATTTAATTTTTCTGCAATTAGGGACAAAAATCTTAACTTGCTTGTTCAAATAACATATTACAAGCATCCTTGGATTTATTTGTGTCTCGGGTAGGTACTCTACTCTCGACAGGTCACTCAACACACTTGGGAACCCTTAAATCTTCCCAAGACTCTTTTTCCAAGATTTTCCTACCATATTGAATTGACCTCTAGGGAAAACCATTCATACTTGTCATTTTCTATTTCAATTCCCCTAGGGTCACTGAGATTCCCCCATTGAGGTGACTACCTCACCTCTAAAATGAAGGGAACACCTACCTAAGGTGACAGTGGGTTGGTGCTCTAAAAAAGTTGTCACCAATTGGTGGTTGGGTTAGGATTTTAAAAACTTACAACTTGTGTGATAACATTTTGGCACCATTTTCGGGGAGGATTTTGAATTATCTTCTGAACCCTAACGACACTTTGGAAAGCTATCCCAAATCATTTAACCTAGATTTCCTAGAGACTCCACTCAAGGGAATTTCCCTCTCCACCTTTCTTGATGAGCTCTTCTTGAATTTCATTTGGCGACTCCACCTTCCAAGAGCCCACCATATCTTTTCCACCCTTTGATGAGCCTTGAGATCATCTAGAGAATCCACTAAGGTATTAACCTAATTAATAGAACCATGGCCTCATCCATGTGCATTCCATAAGTTTTATCCCTCCTTTTATGTTCAAGATACACCTGGGTGTCCAAATCATTACTCCCTAGATTCGAGGACAAGTTTCCCTAAATTTAATGGTGATCCAAATCTAGCAATCACCCATGTCATCAATTATATGAAGTATGCTTCAAGCCTAGATGTGCTACATGAAGATGTGATGCATGAGGATGTGATAATGAATATTTTTGTATCTTCACTTGAATTAAGTTAGAGGAATGTTCTTGCACGCTCATGTAAACCAAAGAGCATCCCTTCTTCTACCAAGCTCATTGAATAATTTCTCAGGCACTATTGGCCAGCTACCCAGAATTTGGAAGATACTTTCCAAGAGCTCAAAGATGATCTATTTTCTATAGATGAGGATAAAGAATTTTTTGGATAAGATCCCGATGAAGAATTATTAGAGGATCACATGGATGTGACAGATATTTTTGAAAAAAGGCACATGAAGCAATTTGCATCAAGAATCAAGCCTCGTGTGATGAAGAGGCATTGGAGGAGCATATGCATGAAGAGAAAAAATAATCCTGATGAAGCACAACATGTTGAGGCATCATTATATTTTCTCCAGCTTGATAAATTTGAGGTTGTCCAGTCGTGTTCTCTGCTTGTTCATGAATTTGAAGAAGCGACCAACCTCAGTGATGAATTTGAGGAGCCTGTTGAGGACGCCCATGCCTCTACTCCTATTGCACAAAAAGACAAAGAGGCGATCATTTATGTTGATGGTATTATGAAAGAACCTTTAGATATTTTTATCCATAATTTTGGTTGTCATGCTGATGTAATGATGATAGATAACTCAAGCTCTTCGATAGAACTCTTTCCTGAGAAAAGTTACCTTTGCCCTTTTCCAGAAATCATATTTTTAAGGGAGGTTCGCAGGCTACCTATATACTTGCCTACGAGAATGCATGATTCTCGCAGGATGCATTAAGCTGGGGTGCGAGAAGTTCGCACTGTACCTAACTATCAGGGTGCAAACATCTTCTAAAGGAAGGAAAAAGACAAATTCTCGAACCTTCTAGAAGGGAATCTTCTAGAAGGATGAGTTGGCGTTCGAATGATCATCTAAGTACTGGCTTTCCTGATATATTGGGATCTTTCCTATCCAAGTAACTAATCCATTCTTTCTTATAAATTGATGGGATTCTCATGGAAATGGTTAGCAAGCAAATTAGTAAGAGATTTATTGGAGAATTAGTGCAAGATTGTATGAAGGACTGATGCTACAGCAGCTAGGAACACCAGTAAGGTTATCAAAAGTGGTTGATCTTCTTCATGCATGAGCAAGTGTGTGTGTCAGAGATAGGAGCCATCGAAAGGAGATCTATAACATCAAGGCTCAGGTCGTAAGTCTTACTTTCTATCAATTTAATACAGTAATATGTCCCTTTCCCATAAAGATGATGTCACTTTATTACATAACTCCTTGATCATATGTATAGATTAGCTATTGAATGTATTGAATTGTCTTCACTTCGATTGGTTTGTACTGTTGTGATATTGACGGTACAAGAGCGGTGGAGAGAAGATAGACAACAGAGACCCAAGGAAGCGATCACAAGGTATGTTCATGGTTCTTCCCTCCTAGTCCATTCATTAGTCTAAATCTAGGGAAAGAGCATTATTCTGTCCTGCTTTGTTCTAGATCCGGGTGGATCTAAGGAGATCGGTTTGTGTCCGCACTTACGGATTAATCCTGAAACAAAATTGGCGACTCCACTGGGGAACAATCCCATTTTTTGGTGGCTTTTTGTATTTTCTGTGGCCATTTTCTCCAGTTTCATTTTTCTCTTGTTTTTTCAGTCTCTGAGTCCTCAGGATACCCTGAGAGACCTTCTGGGTCTAGAAGTAGAATCCTGTTTGAATCTTACACCATTCTTCAAAAAAAAATTCATCTTCAGGAGTTCTCGCACTGTGTTTAACTACAGCCTGCGAGAACCAGTCAGGTTCACACCCTGCACATAAGGTTCAGTGCGAACACCTCGCACCTTGCCACAAGGTTTCCTGCGAGAATATTAACTTCTCGCACTGTGTACCACTGCTTGCCTGCGAGCAAGATTTTTGAAAATTTTGAAATTGAGTTTTGACTGCTCAGATCAGTTGATTCACCTCTGATAGGCTTATTGGATCATTGATTGATATAGCTCTTGCTTTGGTTTTCATGCTTGAACAGTTTTAGGGTTTCAAGGTTTTTTCTTGTCCTCTGTAGCCTGACTTTCTTTTCTTGACTCTTATTAGAAAATTCATTCTCTCTGCTTTCAAGAGCTGAGTGTGTCTGATTGGTTGAGAACCAATGATTGGTTGAGAGTTAAGTGTTTGGTTTTTCTCATTTGGTTATGGTTTGAAAAGTTATTTTTCGCTTTGCATTGAGAAGACTAATAGGTTTGCTCTTTGTTTTTTCTTTCATTGAAAGAGTTGATTGGGTTGTTATTTGCTTGTTCATTGATTTTATTTTTTATCCTCATTGACATAGTGAGAGTTCTTCTTGGAAAGTGAAAAACAAGTTTTCTTTCAAGAAATTGTTTTTGTCTTTTTAGAAAACATTGAAAAATCAAATTTTAGAGATTGTTGAAGTATTGAAAAAGACACATAGAGATTTTTCATTTGATTAATGATTGTTTGCATAGACATTTGAAAGGAAATTGTGCATTGCATTGTAGTACGGTGTTGATTTGGAAAACTTTTTCTCTCTCTCCCATACATAGGATTCATTGAACGAAAGTGTTATTTTTCATTTTCATTCTTGCATTGTTTGGGTCAGAGTCATACAACATCAGTTTCACTTTCATTACCTTTGACTAAACAACAGCTCTTAAAAGCATTGCGTCATCTTAAAATGTATCCAGTAACTCTTTTCTAGGGCTCTTTTGCACCAACATTTAGTTAGGCTAGTTATTTGGAGTAGGAAGAGAGACACACTCTCCAAAAGCTCAAAACACATAATAGCATCTTGACTTAGGGAGTGTTAAATTCCATTGGCAACATATTGTTCTGGGAAGCCCTTCTAACACAAGGGTCAAGCACTAGGTCGCATTGGTGTTGGCAGAGTTACTCACCCTGCTTTGTTGACATCAGTGTAGATATTGCACGTATTACAGGGGTCACTCCGAGGTATACCCACAATTATGAGTGGAAGCCTTTGAGTTGATTTCGGGCTAGATACCCTACCTTTGCATGTGGATCGGACTGATGACTGTTCCCCCAGACTGTATTGTTGTTTGTGGTGACCTTAGTGGCCTATCTCTCTAGGTTCTTACCCAAGGTGACTGTGGAGGGGAAAGTCTTCACGGTACCTGGAATCGACGTTGATCAAACTCACTCTGGCTCCTTGGAGGGTATACCCACGATTATGTGTGGGAGCTTGCACTAGCGTGTAAGTCTGTTAAGAAGGTCGTCAACGTAACTTTTCCATCCTAGCCCTGCCCCTTCTCGTCTCGTTGTTGCGACGTTGAATTTCATTACCAACTAGTGGCTTCGATATTAGAAGGTCTTGTTTGTCTGGTGATTGCTTTCTAGATTTTATTTACTAGTGTGTGTTGTCTGTTTGTCGAAGTTGACCATAAGAATTTCTTCGCGGAGCTTGTTACTTGTTTACAATTTCTCCCCCACGGTGTTCACGTAGAATGCAAGGTTTATCTCCAGAACATCTGGACGATTCTCAACCATTGCCTACCGATACACCTGAGGGTTCTCCCCATCAGACTGAAGTCCCAATGGTTACTCCACCACATGGGGAAACAAGTGACGTTCATGTTGTTACCACACCACCTCCACAGATAGAACGAAATGACTCTCTAGAAGATTTTTGAATTACCAACACTAGAGAGGACTATCGCATCCATCGTGGTGAACGACCTTTTGTGCAATTAAATTCTTCTGGTGAAGTCATTGTTACATCTTCTAAATCAACCGTTGGGCCTTCTTCCGGTGTAGTGGGCCAAGATCCTTTTTGGTCAAGTGATTTCCGACGAGTCTTGTTTGGTACTGAGTCATCTCCAGTCTACGAAATCAACCCTCCAGTGTCTTCCGAGACAGAAACTACACCAGAGACTACCACTTATCGCTTTTTTCTTCCTCCCGAGATGGCCCATATTGCAAATACTACGAGTGTCCAAACCGGAATTACCGCAGCTACTCTTGCTCCTATCAATACCCAGAGAATGCCTGAGGTCAACCCGAATTTACCCCTCGGCTATCATGCGTTGACTGCTTTGTTGAATGCTTCCAATCCAACACCTCCGCAAACCCCAGCCGGTTCTCCAGGTCCTGGGCATCCTATTCCCGGTTTCATCCCGACACTCCTACCTTTTCCTTCTGGCATTCCTAATCCTAGTGGCACTATCCCGACTATTTCTCCCAACTTGTAGATTCTTGTTGGTGGACAAAGTGGTACGGTTCCTTTTCCTTTTCTCGGGCTAAACACAGTTACTACACAACCTACGATTGGCACACAACTTCCGGGTGGAACCATACCTACCATAGGGGAACCAACCTCACCTTTTGGACAAAATATACCTCCTAACTTGGCCTAGTATTGGACTCAACTTCTACAAAACTTTCCTCAAAGTACTGGGGGGAAACAAACTATCCCTACTGTAGGTCAACCATATCCAGGTATAACTAATCCTATTTGGGGTTCGGGTCAAACTACTCAACCTCAGGTCCCTACTCAAACTCAAGGTCACAATCCTTGGGGTTACTATCCTATCCAGCCTCCACCGAATCAAACATGATCTTCTCTCTATGGGCAGACTGCTTACGGTCCTACTGGTTTACCAACAGGGCTTCCACCCCAAAGTCATCAGTACCCACAAGTAAACTGATAGTTACCTTTTCTTGCTACTTTGGATTTGCCAGACTTGTCTAGGATTCTCAATGATCCTATTCGTCACTCTCCCCAATGGCCTGCTATTCCTGCCAAGATTCCATCGGATATTCCAAAATTCGACGACAAAGTGGGGGAGGACCCAAATAATCATGTCATAACTTTTCATTTATGGTATTCGTCCAACTCATTGATGGATGACTCCATTCGTCTTCGTCTTTTTCAACGAACCCTTACTGGTGCTGCTGCGAAGTGGTATATTGAATTGCCATGAGGTTTCTTTTATGATTTCAATACCCTAGCTATGGATTTTCTTACACATTACCAGTTACCGATCCGTTATGATACTGGGACTGAGATTTTGACTTCCTTCAAACAAACTAAAGGCACTCATATATCGGATCATATTCATGAGTGGCGAAGGAGGCGGCGTCTCATTAAACTTGAACTCGCTGATCAGTTACTGGCCGAATGGTTTACGAAATCCTTCATGAATGAAATTGGTAAAGACATTGCTATGGGTGGTGTTGTTACAGAGGAGCAGGCAATTAGTCATGCTCAATATCTTGATCTCGTTTATTTGCAAACGGGAACACTTTACAACTTGCTACCTGAACTACCTCGTCCTGGTACTTCCAGCACTTCAACTACTCCAGTTTCCTCACATGTCGTTGATAGTGTGATTGGTACCACTCATACCCACTCACACTCTGTTTCAAGTACAACCCCTAAATCCACATCTTCTAATGTTCAAAATGCTCCGTCTCCTGCTCCTCCCGTCAGTAAAACTTCTGAAGTGAACGTTGTTCAATCTACCCCGACTGGTAAGAATAAATCTAAGAAGGGGAGAGGCAAGAATAAGGAGGGTCAAAACAATAATCAAACAGAGCAGCCGACAAATACCCCTGTTGAAGATCGGGATAAGCGCAAACCATGCTACCCTTGCCTTATCTTTGGTGATGATAACTACACGAAGGATTGTCCATGACGTGCCAAAGTTACTAAGTTCCTTCAAGGAACGCCCAAGCCATCTACACCGACTATCTTGTCCCAACCCTTCCCATCTCAACAACAGGCTCAGTTGGTCATCCATGACCAACCCTCTACTTCTACGACATCATACATTTTGATGTGTACTGGTGATTCTAAGAAGAATAACGTTGCACTCGCGACTAGAGCCAAAGACTATACTCCATCTAAGGAGAAGGTTGATGATTCACCTCCTACTTTGGTCCATCCCTCTCCACCGACTCCACCTACGAACGGTCCTCTTCATCTCGAACGACCGAGCCTTGATACAGTTTTGCAACCACCCCCGAAAGGTGTTATTAAGAAATCGACTTTCAATCATCATGCTCGTGCGGCCCAGAACTATAGCATTGTCGAAGATATGGCCCAAGCACCTTCAGCGATGTCTGCCCTTGAAGTCCTTCAGTCTTGTCCTGCACAACGAAGGGCTCTGTTGAAAGCTATAGGTGGAATTGATCCTATAGATACAAATTTGATAGTGTTTGACTTGGAAGACCATATTCCAAGGTTACCCCCTCAGCTTACGTTTCAAATACAAGTTGTGGTTGCCGACAAGAATATTTGTCGAACTGTTATAGATGAGGGTGCTTCTACGTGTGTAATGTCTCTTGCTTGTTGGAAATCCATTGGCTCTCCTCCTTTAAATGAATCACAAAATACTTTGAAATCCTTTAATGTCTTTGGTTTTAAGCCTTACGGTGTTCTTCCATCGCTACCCATTACTCTAGAAGGTAAGACAGTCCAAGTTGAAGTGGAAGTTTTCGACGCTCCCTTAGATTATAATCTTCTCCTTGGTCGTAGCTGGGTTGATTCAATGCGTGCTGTTGTGTCAACACTTTTCCGTGTAGTGCGTTTTCCTCACCAAGGAAAGGCAATTACTGTTGACCAACTTGCCTTCTTTAACTCTGATACTCATACTGGAAACGTGTCGTTTATAGCTAAAACCCCACCGGGTTAAGAGAATGTTGGTGTCGGTCTTTTAAAAGACTCTTCGTTAATGGGTACTTTTTCCATACCACCACCACCCAATATTCCACGCCCGTCAATTGCTTCTACTAATATGATTTCCACTGTACCTCATCAACTTCCTGTGTCTTCTGACCCTTGGATAGTCCCGGACCCTGGAGATCATACTCGTTTCGGCGAGGTCATGCCGTTAAGTCTGGTTGAGTCTGCTTATCACACGATTCAATCGACAACACCTTCTACGCTTTCTTTAGATGAGTTGTCTCCCGATCCTTTCTATGTCATCTTTCCCACTGATGAGATGATCATGTCCATCATGGAGGACACCCCTTGGGACGATGGAAATCATCGTTCCATACTGTTTCTGGAACAACACACTCTAGAGAACTACCAATGGATTTCGACTCCGTCGACCGTTGTGGTCATATCGACCGTTCCCGGATCTACACAAGATGTGTTTGCTGAAGGGAACCTCAGTAATATTTCTCCCACGATTCCGATTGATATATCAGTTAAACCTGGGATAGTTGAAAATGTTCACATTGGAGCTTCGTGTTCTCCAGACGAGATTGTCACATATACTTCCCTGTTTAAAGAATTTCGTGATATCTTCGCCTGGAGCTACGAAGAGATGCCACGTATCGACCCTGCTATTGTTGTACATGAGATTAAGACATACCCCTGAGCTAAACCAGTCCGGCAGCACCTTCATCCGGTCCACCCACGCAAAGCAGCGACTATTAAGCTTGAGGTTGAAAAACTTCTTAAAGTCGGTTTTATTTATCCCGTGGCTCTGACAGAATAGGTTTCCAACCCTGTACTGATTTATAAGAAAGGTGGTAGTATTCGTGTATGTGTTGATTATAGGGACATTAACAAAGCATGTCCAAAGGACAACTTTCCAACCCCTTTCGTCGACCAGATCATCGACGACTGTGCCGACAGTGAAATCTTTTCTCTCATGGATGGATTCTCCGGCTATAATCAGATTAACATCGCTCCCAAGGACCAACATAAAACTGCTTTTATTTGTCCCTGGGGTACTTTCGCCTATAGGAAACTTCCCTTCGGTCTTAAGAACGCGGGCGAGACGTTTCAACGTGCTATGTCTTATGCGTTCCACGATATAAAGCATATCGTCCAACCTTATTTGGATGATTTTCCAGCTCATTCTTTACGCTGAGTCGATCACCCCACTCACCTCCGAGCAATTTTCGTTCGTTATCGATTCTATCGCATCCGTTTAAATCCTCTTAAATGCGTTTTTTGCGTAGAATCTGGCCGTCTTCTCGGTTTCATTGTTTCACGTCAAGGAATCCGGGTTGATACTCTTAAGGTTGAGGCGATTCTCAATCTTCCTCCTCCCTCTTCACTGTGCTAGTTACAAAGTTTGCAGGGGAAAGAAAACTTTCTTTGTCATTTCATTCCTAATTACGCCGATATTACTCGTGGTTTCACCCGGCTGTTGTGGGGTATTCTACCCTACAGACTAACAAGCTAGGGTTTTGAGCTTGTACACAGATCATGACCCTTAAGACTTAACTTTTAACCTTCTACCCAAAATCTCAACCCCTTTTCTCATGCAAACATGGGAAGAATCGACTCA
>ML786940.1:97476-122793 GCA_009831015.1 Picea engelmannii
TAACATAGATGAGATTCATGTACTTGGGACGGGAAAAAAATCTTTTTCATTAGTCTCAAAATGAATCACTTACAATGAATTCTGAGACTGGCCACCATTCCTCGATCCTGATCCTGGGCTCCTCCTCTTCTTTTGTCCTCCAACTGCTGCAGCATGAATTTATTATGAAGCTTGAGGCAAAGCTAAAGGGTTGGGACAATAATGGACTTGGCAATTTGGCAGAGTTTCTTTGCTATGATTTTCCTCCTTTGAATAGTACCCCTACCCCTCCTTTTATAGGCTAGAAGGAGCTAGGGTTTTAGGCGAACTCTCGGCCATGCATGACGAAGAGTTCCAGTTAACTGACAAAAAGCCTCGTGTCCCGGCGGAAACTTTCCTGATTTCTTACTTTGTTAGGTACCCACGGGCTGTAGTGGGTTAGCCCGCGGATACTCGCGTGCAGTAGAAGGTCAGAAAGCGGTCACCCGCGCCCAGTGAAAGGTTAGGGCGCGGGTCCTTTGATTTAAGTGGTTTTTTGAGGATTTGTTCAACATGGCTTTGGCTAGGAAGAGGCATGAGTTGGCTTGATGCCAGGTAAACCTGTGTGGTGCATTTTTGGTTTATAACACCGGCTATTAAATAAAGATTATGAGTTCGTTTGGGATTCTATTGCCAACAATTCTTTTAAAGCTTTGAAATTGTCCCTCACCCGAGCTCCGCTTCTCTTTCCTCCAGATTATAGTCGTGATTACTTTCTTTATCTTGCTGCCTCCGAGTATACCATTGGCATGGTTCTAGTTCAAGAGGATGATGCACATGATGAACATGTTATTTATTACTTGAGTAGAAGTCTATCACCAACAGAAATCAAGTACCAACATGTTGAAAAAATGGCCTTGGCTGTCGCTCAGGCTGTTCAACGCTTTCGGCATTATATCCTTTCCAGGAAAACTATAGTGATTTCGCATTGCAAACCTATGCAACACATTTTGACTTGTCAATTTCTAGGGGGAAAGTACTCCAAATGGATTTTCATTCTCCAGGAGTTCGACTTGGAATTTGATCGCGCCACGTCTAAGAAATATTTGGTTTTCGTTGAATTGATATGTGATTTTCCCCACTCTGCCACGGAAAATGTACCAGTAGATTCATTGCCTAATGAATCTATTTTCCTCATAAGCATTGATGATCTTTGGTATGGAGATATCATTATATATCTCCAGACCCAGACTTTTCGGTCTGCTTTGTCTAGTAATGAACGACGTCGTGTTCGTTATCAAGCACGTCAATACATTATCCTCAGGGATACTCTTTACCGTCGGGGAATTGACTCTGTGTTTTGACGTTGTTTGACTTTTGATGAAGCCGAGAAAGCTCTGAATGACTGCCACTCCGGATCATGTGGTGGTCATATGTTTGGGTGTGCTACTGCCCAGAAGATCTTGCGCGCAGGATATTTTTGGCCTTCCTTGTTCAATGACTGCATTACTGTTTTTCAGAAGTGCCATGCCTTCCAGACCTACAATCAAAATATCCAGTGGCATCCTGCTCCCCTTCATCCTGTGGTCTCAATTGATCCTTTTGCAAAATGGGGCATTGATTTTATGACATGTCACCCTCACTCAGTCGGGGGGCATGGTTACATCATTGTAGCAGTTGATTATTTTACTAAATGGGCCGAGGCGATGCCGACCTTCGATAATACTGGAAAGACTGCAACGCTATTTCTTTTTAACCATGTTATATCTCGTTTTGGTGTGCCCCAAGCTATCGTTACTGATCATGGTAGTCATTTTAGGAATTTTATGATGTCTGAACTTACGGAAAAGTTGGGTCTTCTTCATGATAACTCAACACCCTATTATCCACAAGCTAATGGCCAGGTCGAAGCAATCAACAAAGTTCTTATAAAAATGCTTCGACAGATGATAGGAATTCATAAGACAAGTTAGCACACGATGTTGTTTTCATCATTGTGGGCGTATCGGACATCGGTCAAATCCGCTACTGGGTTTACACCCTTTCAATTAGTCTATGGCGTGGAAGCCATTCTCCTAATAGAATGTGAGATACCTTCACTGAAGCTAGCTGTCGAACTCTTACCCAATACTTCTGCTGAAGAAGAGCGTCTGTTGTATCTGATGTGATTAGACGAGACTCGACGTGATGCCACTTTAGTAATAGAAACCCAGAAGAAACGTGTCAAGGTGTAGTATGAAAAGCATGTCAAGCCTCGCGTTTTCTCTGAAGGTGATCTTGTTCTTCTGTATGAACAGGATAAAGATGTCTTAGGAGGCATGAAATTCGAACCTATGTGGCGTGGACCTTACATTGTTAGTCGAGTTTTGGAAAAAGGAGCGTATGAGCTAGTTGATTACGATGGTATACCTTTGAGTGAACCCAGGAATGGGTTGTACTTGAAGAAGTATTATGCATAAGTCATTTGTGCAAAAATACTTGTATTTTATGTATCATACTTTGCGTGTGTTACTTTGGTTTTCTTTTGACATTATCTGGTCTCTGCCCTTATGCGACGTTGTGTTTGATTGTCAGATGTCAGAGTCTTCGCTACCCTATATTGGCTTCGCTGATGGTGCTAGCCGTAGTACTCAGAACTTAGCTTCCGCTGCATGGGAAATCTATGCCCCAACCCACGAACTTATATCTTTACGAGGTGTATGTCTTGGCCGTGCAACCAACAACATTGTCGAGTATAGCGCCATTGTTGAATTATTAGTTGATGCTATCTCACTTGGAATACGTCATTTGGTTGTGCGACTCGACTCGTAGCTTGTGGTACTACAACTAAGTAATGTCTACTCTATCCGAAGTCCTACTTTATTACGAGTATATTTGCGAATTCGCCTCTTGGAATGATATTTTGATCACATTGAATATCAACATATTCCTAGAAGTCTTAATACATTAATAGATGCATTAGCTAATTATGTATTGGACAGGCATTTGAATCATTTATAAATTGAACACATTAAAATTCACACAATGTAAAGTAAGCCGGTAGAAGCCATGTATATATAATCATCAAAAGAGTTTGTTGTTTTTACAAAAGTTTGTCCGAAGACCAAAATATCAAAAATGGAAGCTTATAGCTTCTACAAGGTGACGTCATGGATGACGTTCATGGTAACACACTACGGCCCTAGCTACTCTGCGAAGCAGTCGACCCATGGCTGCTGACACCCCAACAGTGTGACACTGATCGCGTTGTGGAATCTCTTCCAGAGTCATATCTGGAATGTCTGTTGTAAGACCCTCTAAGTTCTGCTCCACAACCTGGTAATCTTCGGCATACTGGGGTAATACTGTTGCTGCTTCTCCTCGTCGCTAGATAGGAGAACTGCCAGCGGGTCTATATGGTCCAACATCTATGTTGCCAACAAACATTTTGGTGTTAATCTTCGGATAAATCTATAAAACAAAAACATTTAATATGATAAAATTCAAAAACATTTAAAAAGAGAAAATTTGTGTTTCCTTACCGAGATCTCCCCACTGAGCGTCCTCAGGCAGTGCTAGATCCGGATCTCCTCATAAATCCAACCCGACATAGGCATAGTCGTTGACCATCGGCATCTGGTTTTGCAACCAGTCAAAGAAGATATCGTCATATTTGACGATTGGTCCTGCCACATGTCTAGCCATCAACCGACACCATCGCACCATCCTCGAATCCCTAGGACCCAGAAAGGCCCACTCAGCCTGTAGTTTGAACACGGGGACTCTCTCTAGGAAAAAATACACTAACAAAGATCCATATCCAAACTATTTCAGATCTCGCCACCTACACTTGGTCAGTTGTTTTTTGATATTGCGCAATACTGCATCAACCCAGTTAAATATTCGGGGCTCAGTACACTCGATGTCGTACTGGAAATGGCTCTGCAAAGCCATATGGGGAGCGACACTTCCATCCATCTGAGCAATCGTAAAGATAATAGTGTGGAGAGTCAACTCAGTTACTCCCCGGATTGCCACTTTCCCTTTCTTTCTTTCGGCCTCAGGTACATAGTATTGGTTGCAATATTCACTCATTTTTAACCCGCCTGCTCTTCTGCCGGTCAGACTGACATAGGACCCACGCCTGGCTAATCCGGTTAAGAAATATATGTCCTCGATGTCAATGGTTAATGTATGAGCTCCCACGATGAAAACTTGCTGGTCCATATCCCACATTCGGACTAGATACTCCAACAAACGGACTTGGGCTCTCATGCCCGGGATACAGAAGTATTTTAAGAGACCACAATCTCTTAATGCGGCAATGGTGGGAGGATGATTTTTGGCATTTGCGTTATCCTTCTTGTGTTCTCATTCTCGCCACTCAAGCACCATGTTTGTGGCTATTTACCTACATAAGAAACATACAAACATGATTAATGATCTTATTTATGAAATGAATCTTTTCCATTGGCTAAACGTTTCACAAATTTTTGAGTTATGCGCTGCTCGCAGGTGCCATACCATGTACAGTGCGAACTTCTTGCAGGCGGCTTAAGGCCCACCTGCGAGAACGAGTGATTCTCGCAGGTCCTGTATGGGCCACCTGTGAGAATGTCTCCATGCATACATGGTTCAAAAAATGAATTAAAGCAGAACTTTTAACCAATGAAAACTAAATTTTAAACCATGAAAAGATCAGGAATGAAGAACTTACCAAGATGTTGTTGACGGCTCGTCAAATGATCACCTGTAGCTCCTGAAAATCGACACCGAATGCAGAGGGTAAAATGAGGGTTTTTTGGAAACTCAATGGTAAAAACATGAAATGATATGGTAAAATTGGTTATTTGCCCATTTAAATTACTTTTTGCTATGTCAATTTTGGGTTTTTATGTTTCTCTATTATTTAAACCTAATGACTAATGTGAAAATGAGTGTTATGACTTGTAGGTATGAAACATTGGTGATTACAAAAAGGATATGGACATATTTTTCTCAGTTATGGAGTGATTTTGATTGTTTTTTATGGTTTTTTACATAAAACCTCGAGCGCCTTTTGGTCCGTTCTTGCGCTCGTAAAAACATAAGAACGCGATCGAGCGTCGTTTTATCTCTTTTTTGGGCTCGCTGTGGTTATACGAAAAAGGAACCCCCCTGGAGTTCTCTTTAAGCTCTTTTCAGACTCTCTAAACATGAAAAGATCGCTGAGCGACCTTGCTATTTTCACGCTCGCTAAAGTATTTTAAGTACGCATCTGGTGAGCGGTAATTTATCTCTTTTTCGGTCTCGTCCAGACTATATTACGAAAAAGGAACTGAGACAATTCTCTTTTAAGTGTTTTTCCAAACTCTATAATCTTGAAAAACCTTCGAGTTTACTATCTTTGGACTCATTAAACAAACATTGACAAACCCGTGATGGGATCGAACCACTCCTTCTTAGGGTTCGTTAAAAATACTCTGAGGGACTCGTCCGAAGGATGAGCTTATATCAACAAGCATATGTGATCCTCTTCAAGCTTGCATAAAAATAAAGAGGTACTTTCCAGTAATGGTGGGGGAAAATTTGGGAAAGGGATATGTTTCGTCTTCGTATTAATTGGCAGTAAGAGTCGCTCTTGAACATGACACCCCTAATTCATCACTTGAAGCTGGTTTGGGAAATCCATTTGTTTCTCTTTCAATTTCTTACAAGGTCATTCCATGTGTCATCTTTGAGTCAATGCTGCCAAATCATTGGTCGTGTCGTTCATATGTTCAAGAGAAGTCTATCCGAAACCTATATTGAGTAGGCCATCTGCAGTTGTCCATTCTCTTTGTGTCGGCCTTCCCTATGTCCAGTCCAATTGCCACATGCTCTGTTTCATTTTCAAACTCAGTTACTTATTTTGTGTCATTGATGGGGGATACATCAAGGACCTCATGTGACGAGTCTTGTTCCGTCGACTTCAACTCATTATCCAAAATCAAGACTTAGAAATTATTTAGTACCTTGGAGCTTGCATGCCTCAATGGCAAGTTTCCTCGCTTTCGACAGTGGGTTTACATCATTGACCCCTAATTGAAGGATTCCTTTGATTGTTCGACATCAAATCACTTATTCACAGTCGATGGATTGTACTATAGTACCTTGGGATTCATTGACATCAATGGTGATTTCCCTCACACTTGTTAAAGGTATACACTAATGACCGATAATCAAGTGGTTTCTACCATGTTCGACTTCAACACATGTAATCACATGGTTAGATTCGTACTTTGGGTGACGAGATTGAAGACCCTGGATTTTACCTTTGTGATCCAGGTTGCGATGGAGTATGTATCATTTGCGACACATAGATCCACTGTGTATGTTTCATGGCTATGTTTTCTTGATTTGAAATTTTTCGCATAGATCCACAGTGTATTCAGGTGGCTATGCTATATTGTGAAGGCTTGGATCCACAGTGTATGATTGGTGGCCATGACCTTTTTTTATGATGTCATCAATATATGATCTGAGTATGGGAATGCCTACCTTAGAATTGGTATATATGATATTTTGCCGATGCTTGGTTGTTTGCAGGTTTTCGATTAGATGTGCTCTTGGTTCTCGACACACACATGCAGCTTACAAAGTCTATCGACTGTCACTGGTTCCAATATCAGACTTTGGGGGGCATTCTGTTATCCATAATTTTGGTTGTCATGCTGATGTAATGATGATGGAGAACTCAAGCTCTTCACTAGAAATCTTTCCTGAGAAAAGTTACCTTTGTCCTTTTCCAGAAATCATATTTTTAAGGGAGGTTCGCAGGCTACCTATATACATGCCTGCGAGAATGCATGATTCTCACAGGCTACATTAATCTAGGGTGTGAGAAGTTCACACTGTACCTAACTATCAGGGTGCGAACATCTTCTAAAGGAAGGAAAAAGACAAATTATCGAACCTTCTAGAAGGGAATCTTCTAGAAGGATGAGTTGGCGTTCGAATGATCATCTAAGTACTGGCTTTCTTGATATCTTGGGATATTTCCTATCCAAGTAACTAATCCATTATTTCTTATAAATTGATGGGATTCTCATGGAAATGGTTAGCAAGCAAATTAGCAAGAGATTTATTGGAGAATTAGTGCAAGATTGTATGAAGGATTGATGCTACAGCAGCTAGGAACACCAGCAAGGTTATCAAAAGTGGTTGATCTTCTTCATGCATGAGCAAGTGTGTGTGTCAGAGCTAGGAGCCATCGAAAGGAGATCTATAACATCAAGGCTCAGGTTGTAAGTATTACTTTCTATCAATTTAATACAGTAATATGTCCCTTTCCCATAAAGATGATGTCACTTTATTACATAACTCCTTGATCATATGTATAGATTAGCTATTGAATGTATTGAATTGTCTTCACTTCAATTGGTTTGTACTGTTGTGATCTTGACGGTACAAGAGCGTTGGAGCGAAGCTAGACAACAGAGACCCAAAGAAGCGATCACAAGGTATGTTCATGGTTCTTCCCTCCTAGTCCATTCATTAGTCTAAATCTAAGGAAAGAGTATTATTATGTCCTGCTTTGTTCTAGATCCGGGTGGATCTAGGGAGATCGGTTTGTGTCCGCACTTACGGATTAATACTGAAATAGATATGGTTGATGAGACTATAAACACTTTCATATAGACTGGAAGATGCAGATGGGATCTTGGTCATCTCATTTTTTATAGAGACCCCATTTATGACATTGAGGGTAGATCTCAGGCAGAGGGGGTTGAAGTGTCATCTTCAGAGGATAGGTATTCATGCATGTATGTTTCAGATATTTGGTAGCCTGGTGATGATATGGTTACATATTTTTTCATCCCCTTTGAGGATGACTTGTTGCATCATACTCAGAGTGATATTTGGGAATACCTTGATACATACCCTTTTAAGGATGCAGATTTGTTCTATGAGGAATTTCATCCATTATGCTCAGATTTTGGTAGACATCAGGTCATGGCCAGCCCAAAGAATTTTTGTAACAAACACGACCCCTAGGTGTTATTTTAAGGGGTGGGGCATAAAAATTTCGTTTCCATTAAATTTCTAGGTCCCCCTTTCACCAAAGTGCAGGTTCTTCCAAACACTGTGGGCTCTTTCCTAGCCCCTTTGAAGTATTTGAGAAATATGCACTAGATATCCATGATAGGTCCCTTCCTTCATATGACCTTAGGCTGTGACCCAACACCTACTCAAAGGGTGCTACAAAACTTCGAGCTTCGGGCATTTTCACATCACCACTCACCAATTCTTCCGAACTCTGAACCGACAAAGTTATGGAATGAACGGGGAGAGGGATCGACGGTTCCTTCTCCATTTCCTGATCAATGACCCACCAAAAATTCAGGCTCTGGAACTTCCATGAACTCCAAAGCACCTCTCCTCAAGTATTCTGGAGTGTTGAGTCTCTAGACTGTATGATCTTATTCAACGCATCCATTGGACATCAACAATTCTGATTTACTTTGGGACTCTACGCTTCGGCGAATTCCCAAGAAAGCATAACCAAAAACCTCCGAAGTGAAAACCTTTTGTAGTGTTAGATATTTTGACACCTGTCCTCATAGATCGACAACTCAAGTGGACTCCAACCTCTGGGCTTCGCGTGTTCTTGTTCCACTTTTCTCCGAAGTGGCTATCCTAGGAAGTAACATATCGCCCGCCACGTGTCCCTAAACAACGAATGGTTGAGATCCTCTCTTTTACTCTAAGCTTCGGGGATTTTTGAAGCACCAAGATTCAAATCCTCTGTAGTGGCTCTCCTCTGGACTTAACAATATACTGACACACGTCTTGGTTAATGGATGGTTCATATCTCCTTCGGCTACCTGTGACTTCGGGAGTCTTTAACCTTTTACACGTGCTTCCTTCTGGTGTGTTAAACCTCTAGAGTACAAGATCTGGTGCCATGTTTCCTTTATTATCAATGGTCACGAGGTCCCCATACGTGGAAATGTCATCACTTGACACATGGGCCCAATCGTGCTCTCAACATGACACACGCGTCCCCACGATCGAACAATCAAGAGGGGTCCTGAAGGATCCTTATATCCACGATCCCCAATACTTCGTGACTCCGACCTTCGGGGGGTATTGATGTTACAACACCTCTGTCCTTCTGAAGTAGTCAATGTCGAGTGGACTACGTCGTAGATCCTATGGTCGGGATAGCTCCCGAGAATCATCAAATATATGACCCAGATTAACTTCAGGACTTCGGGGGATTCACCTCCTATACAATGAATATACCGAATTCACCGGACCCACGAAGTATGAATGGATTGAAGGATTGACATATGCATCCCTAATCCATATCCAACGATCGTAAAGAGCTTTGGATCCTCCTGAACTAATCTTATCCATTCCTCTTCCAAACGAAAGGATCTCCCCATTCGAGAATTGAATCTCACTATCCTTCCTGAGCTTCGTCAACTCTAAAATACTTAGGCACTTTGCGTTATTCCTCCTGAACTTAAAACTTAGAGGGTTCCTTCCGTGCACCCCTTGCACTCATTCATCAACTCTAGAACTTAATAGGTTCTCGGTCTCTTCCCACCTCGTAGAGACTCGGTGCCTACATGAACTACCTGTCCTAATCTTAACAAACTCCTTCCTCCAAGAGATTCAGAATGACTAGGAGTGTTGACATGCACACGAGAAACTACGCCCATGGTCGACGATCTCACAGTTCCTTTGTTTTAACTTGAACCGCCACGAGGCTCGAGCATTTACATATACAAACTATATATTTCCTTACTTGATTAAATAAAAAATCAAGCAAATATAGAGGGATACAGTCTAATAATCAAGAAAACATACACATCCCTACAACATTCATAGGATATCCAACTTTAATTCACAGTTACAACTCAATTACATAAGATATAAGAATACTTGTCTATTACAAGTTGTAGCCAATTAAATGACTATGGGTATTTTCCTTTCCACCCAACCATAGGCTCAGAGGCATTCATTCTTAGCGCTCTGGACACCCCCGATCCAAGCCATGATATCACCAGGGAATTTATGCCAATTCTCAATGATCCTCTCTCTTTCATATTGTTGGCCCTTGACCAAGTTTTGACGAATACTTGGTCATATTTGACCATTTTTGGTACTCCGACATCTAGTCGAAGAAGGAGCACATGGTGAAGAGGAGATCACGGGATTTGCACCCATTTTTAGGGATTTTTGGGCTGTTTGGGATTTTTGGGAATATTGTAATGGGAAAGGGATATCGACCCTTATTTAGGCCTTTTGTATGTATAAATAGAAGGGTAGGAAATGTAAGAAAAGAGATGCATGTGTCAGCTATTTGATGTAAAGTGAATGGCTTAGTGCATAAAGTAGATCTATGTGATCATATGTCTGTGTGACTGTAAGAGCTCTGTGCCTACTGTAAGTATTGTAAGTGTTGAATGCATGGAACAGGGAAGGACTTAGTGCTTGGATCTACCCGGGGAAAGAGTATATAGCGAGTTGTGCAGATCTCTTGTCCTAGGTGGGGTAGGATCTTGAATGCTTTGTGCTGTAACTTGGTTTATAGAAAATAATAATAGAAGAAGAATTTGTGGATGTAGCCCCAGGGTGGGGTGAACCATGGTAACTCTGTGTATTGTGCTGATTTGTTTGTCTCTCTCTTTCTAAGTGCTTTTATATGTTTAGATATATCTATTGATGTTTTGTTCTTATGAGATATGAATGCATGCTAGATATGATATATAAGATGCTAAGTGATTAGTATATTAGGTATAAATTGTTGATCATTGCTAAGTTCCAAATCCAAGTAATTACTGCGGTGCTCTGTGCTTTCTGTGAAGTGTATTAATGAATGTATGTTAAGGAATAACTGATGCTAAGTGCGTTGTGAGAAAGATAATCACATATATGTGTCCCAACTAAGGTTGCAAACATCTGAGTCTTGCAACCACCCCTGCCTCTACCTCGGGTGAGACTGCATCTACTTCGCAGGTGTTGATGAAAGGGTCGGTAGCTAGGGTTTTGTTGGTTCCCTCTTGAGTTTTGAACCCTGGGTTTGCCCCTATGCCAACAAATGGTTCCATTGTTGGGACCTGAAACTGTGATTGTTGGGAACTGAAGAAGAAGAAGCTTTGTGCAAAATAAGCTCTATGCGTAGATCTGTTGCCCTAGTGCGCATTTTTCTATTTGACCTGTGAAGCTTTGTGCCAAAAAAGAGAGGTCAGATCTAAAGAAAAGAGGTCAAATATGAAGAAAAGAGGTCAGATATGAAGAAAAGAAGCCAGGTCTGTGAAGAAAAGAGGTCAGATCTGCAAGAAAAAGGTAAGATCTGTAAACTCTGTTCTTTGATAAAGGTAAGAATAGTTAAAAGTCTTAGATCTGGAATCTTTGTGCTCTATAGAAGTAAGATAAGTGGAAAAATTTTGTTTCTAAAGCATGGATTTAGGTATGCTTGATAGATTATTTCCTATCTTGAAAACTAGGGCATTGTTAGATGAAAGAAAGTTTAAAATGAATAATGATAGATATGTTCTATCTATGCATAGAAAAAATGTTTGGACTAACAGATGGATGCAGGATCCTCTAAAGAATTTGTTGCAGGCTAGCTACCATGATCCTGGCATGCAGTATAGAAAAAGTTGGGGATAATTTAAAAGAAAAAGAGGATTAACCCTATGTTACAGTTGTAGAAAACTAGGACATCTAACTAAGGAGTGCCCTGGTGGAAGAACAAACTGTCTCTGTTGTAAGGCTATGGACCATGAAGTACTGGATTTCCCTAGAATGATTGATAGACTTGAAAAGTTGAATATAGAGAAAGAAAATCCCAAAGGAGATCAAGAGACTCAAGTTATAGAGGAACCCCAAAAAGAATCAGAGATTATGTTACTGAAAATGAAAGACACCCTGAATGATCACAAAGACATCAACTTATTAGAGATATTCAAGAAGAAAGAACAAGTCGAAGTGAGAATAGGGGACTTCGACATTGACTATACTCTAGATGAGGAAACATCGATAAACATCATGACTAAAAGCACTTGGGAAACCCTAGGAAGACCTGCTCTGGTTCCTTCACTAGGAGGAGTAAGCTTGTTTAAAGGAAGATTGGTAACCTTATGTGGACGGATTACCCAGATAGCCATGACTACCCATGGCACCTCAACAAAAGATGATTTTGATATTGTTAAGTTCATGGAAAGAAGTGCTCTATTTCTAGTTTTGTTAGGAAAAAATTGTATTGTGAAAGATCAGAGTCGAAAGCAAGAGAGACACAAACACATCAACATACTACACAGAGTTATCGTGGTTCACCCCCACCCTGGGGCTACGTCCACAAAGTCTTCTTCTATTATTATCTTCTGTAAACAAAGTTACAAAACACAGCCTTCAAGATCCTACCCTGCCTAGGACAAGATATCTACGCATCTCTCTATATCCTCTTTCCCTAAGTAGATACATGCACTAAGTCCTTCCCTGACCCGTGCACTCAACACTTACAATACTTACAGTAGGCACATATCTCTTACAGTGACACAGACGTCTGATCACATAGATCTACTTTATGCACTAATCCATTCAATTTACATCACATAGTGGACACACGTATCTCTTTTATTACATTGCCTACCATTCTATTTATACATAAAAAAGGCCTAAATAAGGGCCAATATCCCTTTCGCATTACAATATTCCCAAAAATCCCAAAAATTCCTAAAAAGGGGCGGAGATCCCTGATATCCTCTTTTCCATGTACGCCTTCTTCGACTGGATGTTGGAGTACCAAAAATAGTCAAATATGACCAATTATTCCTCAAAACTTGGTCAAGGGCCAACATGCCCCCAACACTCACCTGTGACACATCTCGAGTCACTAAGGTCTGGCCAATTCTTCTTCAAGCACCTCAAGTTTGGCTCAAGCCGCTTCGACATGTTGCTTTGTGATTTCCTCGTGCTTGGTGAACTCCTGGATGAGTACGTTATTGACTGGTCCTTCTAGGCGCTTCTCTGCTATAATCACGACCTGTTGTAGATCTATCCCTTGGTTCTCAATCTCTAAAAATAGTTGACATGCCTTATCCTACAAAGGTTGAATTTCTTGCATCACTTCCATGACCTTGCTCTGGATCATGTGGATCTGTTGCTGTACGATGCATTGCTCATGGGATCGATTCATTTTCTCTATGGTTTATAGGGCCTTCAACTGCATCTGAAGTCTATCTGCATGCTACTTCACCTCCTGGAGTTGCGACTCCATTTTATGCAATTCTGGGTTTTCAGTCAGGTTCTCATGTATCTTCATCTTTCTCCTCGCAAATTTGAATGAAGCCATAGAAGAAATTACAGAAAATCAGGAGGCCAAGAAAAAGATGATGTACAAAAGAATTGAAGACGAGCTCCAAGGAGTGCAATGAGCACTTTAGTCTAACCGCATAGTCTCCACTGCACCCATGCCAGAAGGAACAAAACAAGCAAGAGATGAATTAGTTCAACTCCGACGGATTGCTGACATAGTCGAAGTATGCATTTGAAAAGAAGAAGAAGTAATAGCGCAGGCCACCCATGCCCTAAAGCAAGCACAGGAGGAAATCATAGAGCATCACTGAGTTGCACAGCAGGAGAAGGATGCCATCCAAGAGAAATTTGATAAAGATAGAGCAAAAACCCAAAAGGAGAAGGAGCAACTTCTCGCGAAGAAAATCAGGATTGAAGAAGCTGTCAATAGAGCATTTTTCTCTATGACCGGCTTAGAACAAAAGGCCGAAGAACCCTTAGACTGTCAATTTATGAAGCTTGCTGAAGTTATTCAGCAACTGCAGCAAAGAGTCATGCACTTAGAGCTTCAGATCATCCAAAGTACCCCGCAAGAAGAGCGTGACCAACAAGAAATAACTACTTGGGCTACAATAGAAAGGATTAAAGAACTCACTGAAGAATGCAAACAACTAAATACCAGAAGTGCACAGATACATGAGAACCTGAACAAGAACCCAGAATTGCATAAACTAGAGTCACATCTCTAGGAGGCGAAGCAGCATGCAGATAAAATTCAGATGAAATTGAAGGCCCTATCAACCATATAGAAAATGAAGTGATCCCATGAGCAACGCGTCGCACAGAAACAGATCCACATGATCCAGAGCAAGGTCATGGAAGTGATGCAACAACTTCAACCTTTGCAGGATAAGCCATGTAAACTATTTTTAGAGATTGAGAACCAAGGGACAGAGCTACAACAGGTCATGATTACAACAAAGAAGTGCCTAGAAGGACCAGTCAATAATGCACTCATCTAGGAGTTCATCGAGCAGGAGGAAATCGCAAAGAAATAGGTCGAAGCAACTTGAGCCAAACTCGAGGTGCTTGAATCAGAATTGGCCAGACCTGAGTGACTCGAGACGAGTCACAGGTGAGTGTTGGGGGCTTGTTGGCCCTTAAACTTGTTTTGAGGAATACTTGGTCATATTTGACCATTTTTGGTACTCCGACATCCAGTCGGAGAAGGAGCACATGGCGAAGAGGAGATCACGGGATCTCTACCCCTTTTTAGTGATTTTTGAGCTTTTTGGGCTTTTTGGGAATATTGTAATGGGAAAGGGATATTGGCCCTTATTTAGGCCTTTTGTATGTATAAATAGAAGGGTAGGCAATGTAAGAAAAGAGATGTGTGTGTCAACTATGCGATGTAAAGTGAATGGCTTAGTGCATAAAGTAGATCTATGTGATCAGACGTCTGTGTGACTATAAGAGCTCTGTGTGTACTATAAGTATTGTAAGTGATGAGTGCACGGGTCAGGGAAGGACTTAGTGTTTAGATCTACCTGGGGAAAGAGGATCTAGTGAGATACGCAGATCTCTTGTCCTAGACAGGGTAGGATCTTGAAGGCTTTGTGTTGTAACTTGGTTTACAGAAGATAATAGCAGAAGAAGACTTTGTCGACGTAGCCCTAGGGTGGGGGTGAACCATGGTAACTCTGTGTATTGTGCTGATGTGTTTGTCTCTCTCTTGCTAAGTGATTTGATATGTTTATATAGATCTATTGATGCTTTGTGCTTATGAGATATGAATGCATTCTAGATATGATATATAAGATGCTAAGTGCTTAATCTATTAGGTATAACTTGTTTATCATTGCTAAGTGCCAGATCTGAGTAATTATTGCGGTGCTCTGTGATTTCTACGAAGTGTATTAATGAATGTATGTTAAGGAATAACTTATGCTAAGTGCGTTGTGAGAAAGATAATCACAGATCTGTGTCCTAGCTAAGGTTGCAGACTCCTAAGTCTTGCATCCACCCCTGCCTCTTCCTCGGGTGAGACTGCATCTGCTTCACAGGTGTTGCCGAAAGGGATAGTAGATAGGGTTTTGTTGGTGCACTCTTGAGCATTGAACCCTAGGTCTTCCCCTATGCCAACACATATCTTATGCGAGGTTTATCAGATGATTCCTCGACGAGGTTTATCAAATGCTTTCTCGACATCAAGCTTGCAGCCTTCTGTTCGTTCTCAGCTCGAGAGATTCTCACATTCTCCACTCTTTTATTTATTCCCTTACATGCCTTGCATGCACATCCCTCATATCATGTTCCTTCATTCAAAAGGAAACCCAAGTCAGTCTGGGTCTATAAGACCCTGTGGTACTTCAAGTTGAGCTTTTGTAGCTAGACCATGCTTCCATTCATGGGGGTGGTTGATGGTTCAAACACCGGTCCTTTATTCATTAACCGATTCCTCCTTGGGAACCGTAGGAGTTTTTTTATCCTCAACAAGGAAAATTTAGGGTCATTTGACATAATGAACCCTCTCTTATAGTTTTTACATTATTTCCTCTAGTGATATCATGGGCAATACTTTAAAAGCTTCACCCCCACAATTAGTTATTGGAAATTCAAACAATAATACATTTGTGTCGTTCCCATGCGACAACATCGTAATCCTAATTAATTATCAATTACAAGTTGGGGGAAACAGGGGTGTTTCAATCCCTTCCCCCTTAAAAAGGAACATCGTCCTCAATGTTCTTTCTCAGTAACACCTGTCATGCCTTTTTCATTTAGCCACTTCATAAGTCTTTACCTTCCTTCTTGGTCAGTTCCTTTTTCAGAATCTTAACCTTCTTCACCTGCCTTCAACAATTTGGTCCAACAATTCTTGGACAACAAGCACATTAATCATAGTCTCATGCAAAAATAAATTATTGTTGCATAAAATTCTAGGAAAATTTCACAATTTAGCAAAATACTCATCTGCACAATTTGTGGATTTGTATCCACATGGTTGTCCTTTTATTGAGGCTCACTGCTTTTCCTTGAAATACCCATTGTGTGCATGATCCCAACCAATAGTTTATAAGAATTATCAAAGTATCCCCTTCCTTGTGGTCACTCACCCTCCAGACCTAGGATCAAGCATCCCCTTCTCTGTTATGCAGTTTCTCGGGTGATCCATCTTGCCTTTCCAAGGATTTATCACACAAGAATATTTCTAGAGACTTCATTGAGCCTTACAGTCAAGGCATCCCTCATACTTTCTCTGTCGAGGCATCCCTTCGGCTTGTGTTACCTCAACACAACATACTATAGGTGATCATGACTTACCACAGGGTTCTCATGTCTCAACAATGGCATCCTTCATGATTTTCATCCTGATAGCCTTCATCTATCCTTTCTGGATAGATCATTTATTCTCAACTGTATCACAAGTATATAGAAATTCATGAGATATCATCACAATTCTAAATTTCAGAATTTTATTACAAATCTGTCACCCATAGTTTTTCCAATTTCTTCATTTTTTTTTAGATCTGTTCCGCACATAAACAAATTCACCAAATTATGGGACTTTCCTTCCCATAGCAATTTGGCTCAGCAAGAAATTTTGGTCTTCCTTATGGTGTTACAACACTGCCATATCCAAGACCCTTTTCTTCCTACAATTTCAACATTCCTCATCCAAACAAATTGTTAGTTCTCATGCACATTATATGTTCATTGCACCTTTATAACGTCATTACAAACAATTCTTAAATTGTGCATGCTAACAATCAAATCATTTTTATCTATTTGTTGATATAAAGAAAAAGGAAACATCATTCCTTACATACACATTAGTTCGATATATCAATCTTTCCAGATGCAATTCAACATTAAGTGAATTTAATCAATGTGCAAATGTTCATGGCCACATTCACACATAATGCACACTTGCATCGATTTCAGATTATCACTTTTCAGGTTAGGAACTCTCGCCAAGGTGTGTTGGAATTCAACCAACTTATTACCATATGGATTCTTTGTCCATAATTATTATTTTAGCATAACCATATTTTCCTCTCTGAATTGATCACAGCCTTAAATTGTCATTCATGAAGCTCAAGGTTTCACATGAATTCCTTTAAGCATTCCTTGATTGGTCAATGCATTCATGACATATCAGTTCATGAATTCTTCCAAGGAATACAAATAGTCTTTACTACTAGAGGTTCTCACCTCCATCATTCAGGTTATCCTTCCTGAATCATACCCTACTTGGGTATCCAAGGCATACAACTGCCTTTCAAAAGTTCATGCATAACATTAAGAAAATATTTCAGAAGAGGTTCTTACCAAATCCCTTCATACCTTGTGCCACATAGGCATGAAAATGTTTATACTGGTTCTTGGCTGCTAGCACCCTCTTTTTGATTTTTACCTCATCAATAGTGCTTTATGGGGACTTTTACAATCTTGTCAACAATCTTTCGACTGAAGCCTTCTCATGGTCATCCTCTGCTTGAGGTTTCCCATCATTGGAAACTTTCTTCCTCAACAGATCCATTTCCTTTCTATACATAGGATGCATCATAATATTTATAATTACATTACTTGTAATATTAAATAAAATGCATGTATCATAACATCCAAATCCATAAAACCCCTTCAAAATGTCCTAGCATATCTTTATGCACTTCAACACATTATCCCTAATGTTTCCATGAGTGCAACACAAACAGATCTTGATTGTTTCTACAGTAATACATCCATCATCACTATGGTGTCAAAAATTTTTAATTTCATCAGCGTACCATCTCTCTCATCCCAGAGAAAAAATAATACTTAGTAAGAAAATAATTGAGGGTTATCCCCTTCTTCCAACTCTTTCTACACCACCTGGGATGTTCTAGACTAGTTTAAGGCCTCACCGCCTTTCCTTAATCATGGATTCAACCAAGCCTATTCAGTCAAACGTACTCATTTATTCATTTAATCATACTCAAGGGGTTTATTTTCCTTTTACAAGCTATATTGGTTTCCACATCTGCTATTTTAATCCTACGGCTTTGTTACACAATTAAGGCTTCTTAGAGTGAGAAAAGTGTTCCTCATTTTCTTCCCCTTTACTTATGCAATCTACTTCTTATTGTGATCTTTATTCTCTTTTCTTGCGCAATCTCGGTTAGGCTCATCCTAACTTCTTAGGATACATCATCATGCTTTAATAGAAAATCATTTTTCCCATAACGAATCATGAACCTGTGCATCCTACACGTTACCATTCAGTTTTCAGAATGGTCAAGATTCATTATTGCTCTTCTATTCGTTACATGATTTTTTTCAAAATGTAATCCAAGATTCTCATATATATATACACACACACACACACACACACACACACATATATATATACACAATCTTATACCTCACTGCTTAATTCTCAGTAGTCAACAAGGTTGTGACTTTGTTCTCCTGACAGAGTCTTCACATAGATCCTCCACATGGAACTCCTTCATCATGAAACTTCCTTATTGCATATCCTTCACTATTTGTGATAACCTCAACCTTGAGTTGGCTTTATCTGGGTACCAAATATTTCATAAGGAATATAAACATGCATCTTTGTCATGCATTCCAATTACGTATACACACATATTATGGTTTTGTTAACTTACATCCATGATGTTCTTAACCATATGCATAATCATAAGCTTGTGTCTAGCTATCATGGGTATATTTCATAGCCTACATACATCTCTACTTTAGTAAACTCATGATTGTTCAAAGTCATTCTCATGTGACCCTCAAAGGCAGAATCATTTTTCGCTTATCATGATAACAGAGCATCCTTGCTCATTTATTCTCTCATCTATTTATATTAGTATTTCCTGAGGGAATGGAATATATCCACCTCAAGTTGTACTCAAACAAAACTTCTATGACTCTTCAAAGCAGATTCGGCCATGCAACCATGGTATTCATTCAATTTTGGGAAGTGAAATGCTCGTCTCTCATTTCACTCATTTAGGCAGACACCTAGTGCCTTTAGTGTACCTATAATCTTACATCATACATGTGCATCACTTTCACACTTAATATCATTCATACCTAACTGGTATTACTATCATGATTCATATCAAGAAGCTTCATAATGCATAATTTATGCACTCAAGCATAAATACACATAGTCCAAATGTTCATCATGCAAGTTCATTGTTTGCACCTTTTTCCATGTCATTCACACACAGGGACATATCAGACTTCTATATTATTTTCCCAAGGATATTCAAGTCATTATTATGATAAGTATCATAGGAGCACTCAACAATGAGCTTCCCTCTCAGCTGAGGGCTTGCAACCATATTATTCTCATAAGTATGTATGCAAATATTTGTGTATATGTAGGTGCATCGCTTGCACCTCTTTATTCACCTTGATAATTTAGTTTTATCATTAGTGTTCTTTAGTTAAAGATTATGGTAACTTACATGACTAATCTCACAGTCATAACTCATACTAATGTTTCCCTCTCTTTGTAATAACCAACAAAGGTTACCTTTCTCTCTTCTATACGATAACAGCTAGCAAGAAAACACTCTTGCCTCAACTTTCATGAAAACACTTCCCACTCATAATATAGTCTGGGAAATTATAACATTCCCAAGGTAATAGGGAAGCCAATCTAGCTTCCAACTATATCTATATGGCTACCATACACCACTGGATGTCAATCTGACCCATTGGGCTTCTAGAAGTGCCCCAAAACTTCCTTTACCAGATTCAGGATCAACATTTAGTCAACTATTTTATCTTAGTTTTAAAAATTTAATGTCTAATACCATTTGGAATATTCCCTTAAATCCCAACTACCATTTCAGATTATGTTACTTACTAAGTATCCTAGTTCAAAAATCCAGAGTATCTTTAGGTCAACATCAATCTTAACCATTACACCTAGAATTATTACTTCTATTCAACAATAGTAAGGGATGGAAGCCACTCTCATCCTCCCACAATAAATCTAGAAGATTACTTTTCTATCCACCAAGCAAGGGAGGCTGCTGTGATTTCTCACTCAATCACTGTATATTTCTACAACTCTGTTTATCAGGTTGATTAAAAAAAAAACCCTGCCGAGCAATTCTTGTACCTAGAAACAAAATTTTGTTTCTCAGTTCCCTTCAAAACTCAAGGGTTGCACATGCTATCCCTTTTCATAGAATGGTCACTAGAATCATTCCTCTGATCATGAGGGTTTATACACATATACAAGGTTTAACCCTTCATTAGAGTAGTAATTTTTACTGCTACAGATCCTTTCCACCGGTTTACATTGCCATTTTAGTTTAAATATTAGTGTTCTTCAGCATAATCCCATTCCTGTAGGATTGGCCATAATTTCCGAAAAGAACTAATAGGCTTCCTCTGTCATAAACTAGCATGATTCAAAGTCGTTGGGGTAAAACCCCAATTGAATTTTTAAATTTGCATCCTTCTACTCAAGGAATTTATGCAGAAAATTTATGTTTGGCAGTAATATTCTCCACATGCTCATCCTAGAATTGGTAACCCAATCTTATGTATGTAAAATAGCACATACGATTGAAAACCGAAGTCATCTTATTTATTTGGAAACATTAGAAACATACCGTGGAAATTTCCAAAACATCTATCAATCGTAAAAGATCCCATTCCTCTCTTCAGTAGAGGTTTACTAAGCTTCTCAAGAATGGGGTAAGATAGGGTGTTACCCATTAGAGTCCTCCAAAACTATTATCATATGACTCGTACATGAGCCCAAGCAGGCCAAGTTTTATTTCCATTCTCTAATACCAACAACACACCCAACCCCTAGGTTCTCTTTTAAGGGGTCGGGCATCAATTTTTTTTTCCCCTTAAATCTCTAGGTTCCCCTTTCACCAAAGTGCAGGTTCTTCCAAACCCACGGGCTCTTTCCTGTCCCCTTTCAAGGATTTGAGCAATAGGTGCTAGGTTTCCATGCTAGGCCCCTTCATATGACCCCAGGCTATGAACTGATGCCTACTCAAAGGGTGCTACAAAACTTTGAGCTTCGGGCATTTTCACTTCACCACTCATCAATTCTTTCGGACTTCGAATTGACAAAGTTTTGAAATGATGGGAGAGGGATTGACGATCCCTTCTCCCTTTCCAGATCAACGACCCACTGGAACTTTGGGCTCAAGTGCTTTGGCGAGTTCCAAAACACCTCCCCTCGAGTCTTTCATAGTGTCAAGTCTCTAGACTACGGGATCTTACGCCACACATCCACCGAACATCAACGATTCTGATTTACTTAGGGACTTTGCGCTTCAGTGAATTCCCAAGCACTCATAATCGCAAACCACCGAAGTGCAAACCTTCTGGAGTGTCAGATTTTCTGACACATTTCCTTTGAGATCGACGACTCAAGTGGACTCTGGCCTTTGGATTTTGGGGGTTCTTTTCCCACTTTTCTCCAAAGTAGCTATCCTCCGAAGTAATAGATCACCTGCCATGCATCCCTAAATGACATATGGTTGAGATCCTCTCTGTTACTCCGATCTTTGATGATTTTTGAAGAACCAAGTTTCAAATTCTCTAGAGTGGCTCTCCTCCAAAGTTAACAATATATTGACATGCATCTCGGTTGGTGGATGGTTCAGATCTCCTTTGGCTCCCTACGACTTCAAGATTCTTCAACCTTTTACACCTACTTACTTCTGGTATGTTAAACCTACGGAGTACATGATATGGTGCCATGTGTCCTTTATTATCAACGGTCACAAGGTCTCCATACCTGGAAACACCGTCACCCGACACGTGGGCCCCCACGTGCTCTTGACATGATACACACATCCCCACGATCGAACGATCAAGAGGGGTCCCGAAGGATCCTTAGATCCATGATCACCAATACTTCACAACTCCAGCCTTCAGGGGGTCTTGACGTTACAAAACTTATGTCCTTCTGAAGTGATTAACACAGGCATACTACATCATAGATCTGAAGGTCGAGATATCTATCGAGAATCCTCAGATCTATGACCTAGATTAACTTCGTGAATTCGGGGGATTCACCTCCTATACGACGAATATACCTAATTCTTTGGACCTGTAATTTCTGAAGGGCTTGAAGGATTGACATTTTCATCCCTTATCCAAATCCGACGATCATGAAGAGCTTCGGCTCCTCCCGAACTAATCTCATCCATTCGTCTTCCAAACGAAAGGATATCCCCTTTCAAGACTTGCATCTCTCTATCCTTCCTGAGATTCATCAGCTCTAAAATACTTAGGCACTTTGCGTTGTTCCTCTTGAACTTAAAACTTAGAGGGATCATTTCACGCACCCCTTGCGCTCATTCATAAACTATAGAACTTAAGAGATTATCAGTCTCTACCCACCTCATAGAGACTCAGTACATACATACACTACCTCTCCTCAGATTAACATACTCCTTCCTCCAAGAGATTCATAATGGCTGGGAGTGTCAACATGCACACACAAAACTGTGCCCAAGGTCAACGAACTCATTGTTCCTTTGTTTTAACTTTAGCCACCGTAGGGCTCGAGAATTTACATATACAAACCATATAGTTCCTTACTTGTATAAATACATAATTAATAAAAGATGGAGGGAGACCATCTAATAATCAGGAAAACATACACATCCCTGCAACATTCATAGGATATCCAACTTTAATTCACAGTTACAACTCAATTACACGGGATATGAGAATACTTATCTATTACAGGTTGTATCCAACTAACTGATTGTGGGTGTTTGACTTTCCACCCAACCATAGTCTCATACTAATTAATTGTTATCTCTCTATCCACCCCCATGCCAAGCCATGATATCACCAGAGAATTTATGCCAATTCTCAATGATCCTCTCTCTTTTATATCTTCTACGAGGTTTATCAGATGCTTTCTTAGATGCTTTCTTAGGTTTATCAGATCCTCTCTCTTTTATTTCCTCTAGTGATATCATGGCAAGTACTTTCAAAGCTTCACCCCCACAGTCAATTATTGGAAATTCAAACAATAACACATTTACATCGTTCCCATGCCACAACATGGTAATCATAATTAATGATTAATTACAAGTTGGGGGAAATAGGGGTGTTACAAGTTTGAGGCCCACATTACCAGATGGAAGTACCTTCATGTTGAGACTTTGGGCAAGGATTTTTAGAGAAAGAAGAGATGGTTCCTAAATCCGACGAAGGAGTTTCTCTCTAAGGTTGTGATTTACCCCGTTTCCTCTTGTTTGGGAAATCATATGGTTTTCTTGGGATCACTTATCATTTCTTAACCTTCAGGGAGAAATGATTTTATGGGTGAAGATGAATATGAGTTGTTATTTATATATGATAGCCCTCTTCAGAGAAGGATTGATTAGGCTTCTGTCCAAACTTTCAGGCGGAATGATCTGAATGGCGGTTTCTCTTTCCAACAATATTTCCTCCCTCCCACCCATCTCCATGGGTTTTATTTCATGATTGATTATATGTGTGTTTATATTCATGATTATTATGTGCTTGACTTATATTTATTGTGTTACATGATTAAGAACATGGGGCGATACTTTGATGAGGTGACCAACTAGTTTCACTGGTTGTATGACTTCACCTTACATCGTCTATCACTTGATATTCGGAGCCCCAAGGCCCCCATGTAAGTAGGTAAGTCATTTTGATTTCTTGCATTTGCATATTTATTTCTCATTTTAGTTTATATGCATTTCATTTTTCATTTTTCTCTACTTGCATATTGATTTCATTCTTAGTTTATAATTTTTTGAAAAAAATGTCAAATTTTTTCTTTTCTAGATTAGTTTTGATTTTGGATTTTTATATATATGGATGAATGGTGATAACACCACCCTAGATGCTCTAGTGTTTTTTTCTAAGTTTTGTCAGGCATAGGTCTACTAGGAGATGTTGTGGTTCTCATGCACTCTATGACGAGCACATGTCCCTAAGTAGGAGCCATATGATATCCCCATTTTGTGGGATAAATAAGGAGATTATGTCTCGAGGCTCTCAGGTTGCATATATGGAGTGATGAGAGAACACATGACCAGCAATATCCACTTGCACAGATGGATACCCTTCTCACCACCACAAAGGTCAATATTTTATGATGGAATCCACCACACTAGCTGGCTTCCAAGAGGCATTAGGAATTTCTCCATGAGGTTCAAGTCAGGTATTATGCTGACTTTCATTTCAATATTTGATGCATTTGAGTATGTTGTATCTTATACTTCTTTAGATTTCATGACATATGCTTGGAAATTATGCCTTTTTCCCTATTTCACCTTGGTGTTTGACATTGAGCCCTAGTAAGTGGTCTTCCTCAGGAATGGGTATGCTACTAGGAACTCCCTTGAAGATCCATCATATCATTCTCGGCCATACTTACCACTTTTCATCCCTTAAACCCCCCATTTCCTTATCTTTTGGGATTTTAGGGTGTATTGACCCAAGAAGGGGTTTGTCCCTCAATCTACAAGAAGAAGGGGTTGAAGGCCCAGACGGATTATGTTAAGAACCAAACATCAATATAGCATAGAAAAACCTCAGGAAAAGTACTCAACACCTTGAAAAAGAAATAATTTCAGATAATAAGCCTCTTCGAGGGGGCAACCTCCTTTTACCCCACTTAAATGTTCAAGTACAAGATGATTCAAAATGAAAATGTCTCCTTGGTATATATAGGAGACTAGGAGGTATAATTACAACTAATGGCTTAAAACCGACATAAATAAAATAACATTACTAATATAATGTGCCTCAATTAAGGGGTAATGAGCCAATATTAGGGCTTAACATGCCCCTCCCCTTGAGACAAGTGTTGTCCACAACGCTTGAGTAACTCTGGATGCTTTTGTATAAAAGAATCATCTTCCCAAGTGGAATCTTTAGCTTGTAGTTTCCTCCATTTAATGAGATACTCTAAAATGGATCTATTCCTCAACTGGCGAATTCTTGTGTCAGTGATGGCTTCAGGCTCCAATATGATTTTTCCTTCCTCGTCAAGTTCTGGAAATATAGTTTGAACTGGGATATTGTCACCTATAACCTTCTTTAAGCATGAAACATGGAAAACTGGGTGTACTC
>ML786940.1:126617-144994 GCA_009831015.1 Picea engelmannii
CTTCCTTGTGTCCTCATCATGAATTTCATGGGATGCATTTTCACTTTCGGGTGTCTTCTCTGTTACAAAATTTTTCAATACTTCCATCAACTTAGCTTCCATTGAATCCATCTTAGTATCCAACTTAGTTTCCATTGAATCCATCTTATTTTGTAGTTCATTTATGTCCCTACGCATTTATTCACCTTCATCAAGAGTCCAATTAGGATTTTTTGGAGGCTTATTTGGTGTAGAAGGTCCCTTTTTTGGTGGCATGTTCGCCAAGTATCACTTTTGAATCTTGATTTTGAGATGGTTCTTCTAGACAATATTTATTCTATTATATCTCCCAAGTTTTTTCCCTTCTGGGTATGAAACTTTCTTTTAGGTAGTTCTCTAATATTTCTTCTCTACAATTCCACAGGTCTAATCAAAATTGGATGTGCCAAGTGGAATTTATGGTAACTTCCTCACAACTTGTGGACTTTTGTCCTTTCCAGGAGATCTCACTTTTATAGCATGCCCCACATAAAATAATTGATATCAAATTATGATACTCGCACCCAAAATACTACAAACTGTCCACGATCCAATGAAACTAGTCCCACTCAATTTGGATACTCTAGCAAGAAGTTATCATTGTTTTACCTGGAACACCTTCTTGAGACTAGTCAATAGGACTAGTCAAATACCCTATCTTACACAAGGTGTATCTACAAATTTAAGATGACCCAGAAGCTGAACTTTTTACCACAGATACCTTACTAATTTTTGTAAATGGCCTATAGATTTCAGGGTCTGAAACATTACAGAAAATGTTTTATAGTGAACATTCCTCAATGACTCATTTCAGGATGATTCCAGAACCCTATCTTGTACAGGTTATATCTCCGAAAGTATAAGGCCTCAAGAGATGAATTTTGAACCCAACGTACATTAATCTATCTACTAAATATCTTCCAAGCCCTTCCTTCTAAAACATTATAGAAAAACATTTATAGCGAAAATTCCACGGTGTCTCAAATGTAGCAGCGAAACCCCAAGACCTTGAGCTCTGATACCACATGTTAAGAACCAAACATCAATATAGCATAGAAAAACCTCAAGAAAAGTACTCAACGCCTTGAAAAAGAGATAATTTCAGATAAAAAGCCTCTTTGAGGGGGCAACCTCATTTTACCCCACTTAAATGTTCAAGTACAAGATGATTCAAAATGAAAATGTCTCCTTGGTATATATAGGAGACTAGGAGGTATAATTACAACTAATGGCTTAAAGATGACATAAATAAAATAACATTGCTAATATAATATGCCCCAATTAAGGGGTAATGAGCCAATATTAGGGCTTAATAGATTATTTTTGGGTAAATGATAAAATCCTACTTATAAACCTTCCAGCTGCTTCACCAGGGATCCCACAATAAAGCAATGAAACACTTATCTATAAGAAAAGGAGGACCCACAAGAATAAATAATAGAATTATTATGGGGTTAGTTTGAGGATAGGAGGTCTCATCATGAGTCGACCTATTATGATCATGGGTATATAGAGATATGAAATTACCATTATCTAGCCATCAGGCTAGGGTAGTGGCTCTCAGTCGCACAACTGAGAGAAAGAGAGTCTCATCATGAACCATATTTTTCATTTTTGCAAGGTATTTTTGAGTAACACTCTCATCATATGGACACCACACCAGGACAATGGATTTCAACTCGTCCTTAAAACATGAAAGAAACAAAGAATGGAAAATCGATGGGCTTGGAAAAATTGCATTGCAAACAAAGGTGCCACACACCATCTACAAAGGTAACCATGAATGAGACACTACAACCCATTGTATGTCATGAACCCCATTCCCATTAAGTTTTGATCCTTAACCACTTCATCCAATTTACATGGCTTAGAGAGGGATCGCTTGGGAATATCTCCTTGACCTAAGAAATATATACCCAATAGGACACCTCATCAACCCTCCCATATCCAATCTTGGCAAGTTGCATAATCTCTTTGAGCACTTACTTGTTCGACATGGTAATCTTTGATGCACATGCTTAGGTGGATCATTTATTGATTTAATTTACTCACCATGATGTTATGACTTGAGATCCTTGGAGGGAGTGCTTATTTGTCTTTGTACAACCTAGTAGGTGGATATTTTAGGAGGAACAAGCCTAGTTTGGGCTTCCATTAGGCTTGAATCTGAAACGTTTGATTCCAAGGGCCCACATGACGGATGAAAGAGATGTATTTTTGGAGGCCTAGAAGATTACTTGAGAGACAAGAACTAGTCCTCACATGCCAAATGTTTTTCCTAGGAGAGGAAAAACATCACCTTTTGGAGGCCTGATGTCATTAACCCAATTATTAAATGCACTAGTAATTATTTGTTACATTGGAGAAATACATTACTGCTTTGGTAAATGTGATTTTTTCAAGTTTTAAGGTTATCTCTTTTGGAATTTGTTCCTTGAGCATTTGGCTCGATATCCTCATTGAGGCGTCCCCTTTCAATCGTTAATTCTTGCTTCTGTTACAAAATTAAACCTACAACCATTAGGGTTGTAGGAAACTAACTATCTAACCCCTCATAACTCCTAAACTAACCCTAAGAATTGGCCACAATTTTTCCCTAACCCTATACTACCTCTAACACACTTATTGAGCTAGTTAGAAGTGGATTTCAATGGCTGATTTTTCTGCTATAAATCTTTCTTTTCTACAGCCATAAGGATGATAAATATCACTGCAGTAAGCCTTTGTTTTCATCCTTGTTTTTGTGCTATAGTATTGCTTAATCATTGTTAAGTTAAGCTAGATTTCACTAGCTAGTATCTTGCTTATTCAAACATAATTATAGCACTTATATTGCAGCCTTTACTGTCTTTTATGAGCTGATATATATCATTTACTTTGCTGAAATTAGGGAAAATAATCTTAACTTGATTGTACAACTAACATATTACAACCATCCTTGAATTTATTTGTGTCTCGGGAAAGTACTCTACTCTCAGAAGTTCACTCAACACACTTGGAAACCCTTAAACCTTCCCAAGACTCTTTTTCAGATATTTTCCTACCATATAAAATTGACCTCTAGGGACATCCATTCATACTTGTCATTTTCCATCTCAATTCCCCTAGGGTCACTAGGTTTCCCCCCTTAAGGTGACTACCTCACCTCTAAATTGAAGGGGACACCTGCCTAAGGTGACAGTGGGTAGGTGCTCTCAAACAGTTGTCGCCAATTGGTGGTTGGGTTGGGAGTTTTCCAACCTACAACTTGTGCCATAACACGTCTGATCATTCCTTCAGATTAAATCTTGACCTTTGGTCTATTTTCTATGCACATAAACACACCATGAAGACAAAATGCATAGTCTCCATCCGATCAGTCCTTTGATTGTATTTCAACCATAGATCTACTATCGCTAGCCACCAAAATGCTCGACACGACCCTGACACTCAACAACCATTTAATTTGAACTATGTTTCAATCTCAGTTGTTGATCTGTTAGCTTGATGGTTTACTTCATCATTTCTTCTATATATACTTCCAAGGCCTCCAAAATACACCTTCTCATTTCACCACACTTATTTTGCACCTATAAGTAGAAAATTTTCAATCATTTCACCCCTGATCTAAGGAATTTGTGTTCAAACTTCTATGGCTTATAGAATACACCTTCATGTTCTACCACACTCATTTTTCACCCATACTTAGAAACGTTTCCAAGCATTTCACAGTGGGCCTAAGGAATTTTCCTGATTCATTTGAATATATCCATGCCGCGTCCGTCTGAATGATTCCTCATACTTAGACAATTTTGAAAATCTCACTGTGGACCATGAGACATTATGATACTTCTCCGCTATGATTCATTAACTCCATGATGTCTTGATGCTTTGTCATTTTTGATATCTCACCATGGGTTCGCGGGTTCGTGCTCATTTCATTACTTCTTCACATACTCTTGAATCTTATTGTTCTGATGCATTGTGATGATGTTGAAAATGAGGTGTCTTCCACATGGACTTATTCTACATGTATATTGGAGGACATGGCACCAGTACATTTCCTGACATATGGCACTGCACGTGGCATATACATAGCTATGTTTTATGGAACTGGCATGGTACTTACATGAACTCCCTCTTATGTGAAACTCATCTTACATCTGATCTCTCCCAGTGAGTATTAGGCCACATGACATAACATTTAACGGCTTGCGTGGGGTTCCATAGCTCATATATTTTCATTCAACCAATGTAATGTCTCTTTTTCGATATAAACCCATTGAAGTCAATTCTCCTTATGCATGTAGGATAAATCTCTTATCTATGCGTTCTTCGATCTAGTTTACCAGACCTGAAACCTCCTTTTCTAAGTTTAATAGATGTCGTTCTTCCTCTACTCTCTCATATTTCTTGTTTCTCCTCGATCACGTCTAGTGGCCATTCGTTTTTAAAACTGCGCAACCATAATTCAATTTTTTTTATTTTTTCATAGTCACTTTATCTTCAGGGTAAATAAAGAAAAATTGCATAAATTTAACAGTGCATAGTCATCCTTTACACACAGAGGCTCATCGTTACATAGGGGAATTATCTACTTACTTTGTTTGGTTCGACATCCTTGGTCTACTTCCTTAACCTCAATTGCAACTAAATGCACAAAAATTATCAGTTTGCAGAGACATTCATAGTCTCCCCCTATCACTAACAACAATAAGTCTCCCCCTACCTGGGATATCAATGACATCCATCATTTTCATAGTCATGTCTACCTTTGACATCAATGACAACACAATTTACAACATTTCCCTCCTTGCATTTTGCATTATTAGTTTTTTTTTTTTTTTTTCCTTAGGATTGACCCCACTGATGTTGGGTTGTTGATTTGTCACCATTAGTATCAATTCCATATGTCCATTTCATACCTTTCACTTCCTCTTACCACTCATTTATCACTCCATTTACCATAATTTCTTGTAAAACACCATATTATAGTTATTTATGATTTAGTGGTTAAGTAATGTTAATTTTCCTTTACTTTTAATAGATTAAATATTATTATGCATGATTTTACTAATGACGGTTTTCACTGCAACTCATCCTGTGACAATTTTTTTCTTGCTACAACTTGTTGCAACTCCACAAGTTGCAACACTCATGGATGGAATGCTAGCACACCTCCACGTGGGAAATAAACAATATGGGTTTTTTTCCCAGACTTGATGACATGGATTAGTGATCTTTAGTTCATACCCAAGTAGCATGTGTGAGCTCCATCTCATGATCAAACTCTCCTAGTCAAACATGTGGCAGATAAGAAGAGGCAGTTTTGCGTTAGAATTTTCAAGTGAATAGAGGTGAATCTAAAACATATGGAACATGGGTTTTCTACAGGATGGACCCAATTAAGTTCCATTTGGGTCATTTTCCAAACTAAGCCATGGTTTGAGAGATACAGAGGTTTTTCCAAGAGGTATCTTCCCATATTCGTTGTTGCGGTCGGTTGATAACTTTCTCTCAATTGAAAAACCAAATTTGGCCTATTCTCATATGATTAGAGTTGAAGAGATCCTATACACCTGATATTGATAGATTGATCTGTTGAAGATAATCTATAATTGTAATGAAAATCAGTTGTAATATGGTCATATGTTAGGAAGTCCAATTTGGGGAAAATCGGTTATGATTTGTCCCTTAGCTCTCTGTGTATTTAAATGAAGCCATTAATCACAACAGGGGGATGATTATGTAGAAACAATGACTTGTATTCTCTAAGTATTTTATTAATAAAGGATTGGCGTGGTCATGGATTGGACCTATGAAGTGTTGATTTGGTTTGCAACACCCTGTTTAAGGAGGAAGGGCCCACTTCTCTAATAGGGATCAATGTTGTTATGTTTGTAAGTAGATTTATGTCATTAGTTTGTTGTTATTTTATTAGTAGGTAGATTTAATTAAATATTGATTATTGATAGTGTGTTACACTATTGTTACTCAAGTTTTATTCGGTTCAGTTCACTAATCGTTGTTGTTACATAATTTTTATACCGATTGGATTGATCTTGGTCAACTAAGGAATTTGTCTAGACTTGGAATGTTCATAGGATATTTCATGTTATGAATGATTTTTTTTCTTCTGATTTATTTCGTTTCAGTAGAGCATGTTTTCTTTTAATTTTGAACATGTTTTTTCTTTTCAAGGAGAAACTTATTTCGTTTTCATATAGAGTATAATTTGTTTTATTTATCAAGTATAAGTATGGTTTGTTTCCTGTCAGCAAGTGATTTACTTTCAGAACAAAGTGCAGATTAAATTAATTGCAAGTGTGTCTTTCATTTCTGCAAAAGTGTGAGAGTGACTTCAGCTACAGTTGTGTGATTTCATTTCAACAAAGTGTGTTTAATTATCGAATAAAGAGTGTGTTTCTTGTTTAAGTTTTCATACAAATAGATAATCACCGTCAGATGAAATTTTTTCCTACATGTACCTTGCACGATAACTTTGAAAGAAAAGACTTCCCTGGGTTGACAATTAATGTATTTAGTGATTTGATTGTTCTTTTAATAGGAAATTAAATACACCAACAACTAAGTTATGACATGAAGCATTCTTTGTTTTTTAGAAGTGTTATAATTCACGTGGTAGAGCCTACCATTCATGGGTGCCCTAGTTATAACCTTGATTGTAGTTTGGAACCCACTATGAAGTATTTTCATAGGCTTAGGAGTCCTCTTAGTTTCACCATGAACATTTGTTGAAGTCTCGTGTCTTATTATAAATATTCTTCTAGCCTACCCAAATGGGGCTCCCAGTGTTGAGTTGTATTACTCCATTCCATTTCCCCCCTTGCGCTTTTGACCCTAATTCCATCTTCAACTTGCTATCTCTTAGTATGTTTCTTATGCATTCTCTTTAGCTTCTATCCTATGCATATATTTTCTTTGCAACTTAACACCTTTATCATTGGAGGAAACATCCCCGTAGGTGTCCATATCCTGCACACATTCCTTGCATTGAGCATAGGTATGTTCCCTACACTTATGTTGATGCAAGGGGAAATCCTGACATCGACATGAGGTAGAATTTCTCTATGGCAGGTCCTAATTAGACCCACTCTCATTTGAATAGAAGCCTCCACTAGTATATGGGCCCAAATACCGCTAACTAAATAAATTTCTCCTGAAAGAGGGACTTTTCCATTTGATCTAGGCTAAATCATAAATGAAGGATTATTCTAATATTGTAATGCAATTCTTTATTAATGAGTAGCTAAAATCCTCTCCTAACAATAGAAGACTCAATTACAAGTGTATAATTTAATGTGAAAAACAAAAATAGTTCTAATTTTACACAATCAAATCATATAGCATTCTTGTTTTCATGTAGATGAACATAAGCATGTTCTTGTAATTGAATTCACAATCCATTTATATTTATTCTCTAAAAATGAAATTTGGCAAGAAAAATTGGAACACTTGCATAAAACAATCACCAACAATGCACCATTGATTAAATGAATCATGAAATTGCTTGCTATTATCCTCCCTCAAAGAAATAGTCTATTTTTTGGAATCAAACAAGAAGCACATAGCTCTCCTATCCATCTTTGAGTCTAATAAAGAATTATAGAACATCCAATTTCATCTCTCCAACTCCCCTTCCTTCTTTGGTTACATCGAACTTCTTTTATACCTGAAGCTGGACTTTTGACCTTCTTAATTACAAGACTTTTTAGTTACTAAATATACAACTTCCCTACTCTTCCCATTCCCATTACTTTTTTATTATTAAAAAATAGAGACATCATTACATAATATTCCTTCCTACTATGAACTCCTCACAAAGGCGAGAAACTTGAAATATTTGGTAGTGAAAGGCTCTCCCCCTAAAACTTTGGTCAAGATGATGACCAAATACAAGAAAACATGTTCATTGATCACATACGTGTCATGGTTTTTCAAGGAAACTAGTTGGACGAGAAGGAAACACAAGTATTCCCTCTAGCCTTAACCCTTTGTGAACACAAATAGTTGTCGACCTTTATTTTCCTGTCTCATTCCTGCAGTGTCATCAAGACTTCGCTATTCATTTTGATATTGATGAACCTTAGTATAGAACATGTATTAATATTGTATATACATATAGTGTTCTATGAGAACAAGTGTTTTTATACTTGTGGAAACCATTGAAGCTCCTCGTTGGTCTGGTCTTGTCGAATCATGATAGTCCCTCATGGTGGAAAGAGCCATGAGAATGAATAAACCACTCCTTGATCCGGATTATTTTTGGCATGAAATGAGAGTGGAGATATAATAAAGAAATGTACAGAGATATCTCAAATATCCAATAATATGACAAAAATGTATCAGAGATGCAACCATAAACATAGATATATAGTGATACACAATTTTCTATTAATGAACGAAAATGTACAGAGACTGTAAAAATACAGAGTGAAAGACTCGCTAGAATGGTGGCAGCTTATCTCTAAGAAGAGATGTGTCCACTAATTGCATTCACAAGAAGATGATTTTAAAATGAGGCTACAAAGGAATTTTTATCATAAATAAAATACAAAACCCTAACCCTGGAAGATGAAAAGCCAACAATTTTGTGGAGCCCGTTTTGGGTAGTTTGGTGTATCAACTTCCCGGGGGCGTAACTTTGGCATATGATCTCCATTTTGGGTGAACGATAGCTTGTTGGAAAGGTATCATTGAGGAGATTCATTTTGGGGGCTCAATTAGAGCCTTTGGACATCATTGAGAATCTCAATTCCAGAAAACCTTCATTTAGGCCCTCAAAATGGCCCTGGAAGTTAAAAACTGCTAACAATAGTAAATTGTCAGAAAAAAATTTTGAGCCAGTTGGAAGAGGTGGGTGGCCACCGATATCCACCTGGATCACTCCTACTATTGTGGCCATGAAATATCACACTTTATCCATATTTTTTCTAAAAAAAAAAAATTCCATGCCTTCTTCTTCCTTTTATAATATTTCCGCGTGATTTTTCTTGAAGTGTGATGATAGGATGAGAGTGTTGTCATCATTGTCTCACTCAATTTTCTTGCTCAAAAGGACACTTCTGTCATTAATTATCTTGGGTTCATATGATTTTTTAGAATTAGCGATCTGCGATTTCTCTTTGACCTGCAACCTCCCGCATGTGTTTGGTATATATTTTTTCTCTGTTTGTAACCCTTGTGTCTCATCTACCTTTAGGTATAGTCGTCATTATTCAGGTTTCACGTGTGGAAATTAGTTTCTTCCCTTATCTATGCTTGTTTCATTGACCTTCTGAGCCTGAAAAGGAACATATAATTATTAGTGTGTGTGATGTGATAAATAAACTTACCTGGATTTTTCATGTGTCTATCCTAGATCCCCTATATTGTATGTACTTCTCTCATGCTAGAGGAATTTTATGCATGTGATATGATAGATTGAATGATACGCATATTAAGATAGTCATATCACTTATCACTATAAAGCAGGTTGATGATACAATAAACACGTTTGTGGGAATATATGCAGGTTTGTGGAACTTTAATCGAAGGCAATGAGTGGTGACTCATATGTTTTGTGGAGAATTAACTCAATAGATTTACAGGTCACTAGCTCTCAAGGTTACACGATTTTATGTATTAGTTTTTTGGTAGGATAAAATTTGTGTGAGGTATTTCACATAGATTCTTTCATGTGGTTTGTGGTTTTTGGGTTCACAGATAATTCTTTGAATGATTTAGAAATATCGATTAGGTTTTACTCGTAGCACAGTTTTGATAGGAATTTGTGGAATTTTAGGGCATAATGTTTGCAACATGGGTTTGAAATGAGATTTGAGGATTGATTAACTCCTTGGTAGATACACCCATGAAGGTAAGTATTGAAAATGATTGGATCTTATATGGTGGGGTCTGCAGAGGAAAATTTCATAGGCATTGGGTCTATGCAATCTATGGGTCGTGGGTTTGTAGAGGGTCACTGCTTGAGGTTCTTCGGTGAATTCCACAAAATCCATGTTCCGACAATCGATAATGGTCATGTATGTGACTCACGGGTTGTGGTAATACATGGATGCAGGTTTAATAAATTTTAATAAACAACCACATCCCAATAGTTGTAAACCAATGAAAAGGGTTATCTTTAATGGTTCTTATGATATTGCAGGAAAACTTTTGCACTGTTAAATATGTTCATTTGTCTTCCTGTTACTGGTGACCTTATTTATCTTTGATCTGTGACATTCACTCCTTCATCTCTTTTCAATGGCTATTCATTCTTATCTTGAAAGTGAATAATCATGGGCATCATCCCCTTCACATCATTCTGAGTGTCTCCTCATCTTGTGTAGACAAAACAAAATATGAGTGCATGTTTCATAAAATTTTCAAATGTATTTCAATCCCTATTTATCCTTCTACTCAACCAATCAATTTAATTGAACTCTATTTTGTTCAGATTGAACCTACATTTGTGTGATATCAATGGAAGAGACATCACCAAAATTCTCCATGTTCTTCCTGGTTAGATATTTGTATCATGACCCTGACCTTTTACCGTTGCTTGAACACATGGAACTGTACCAGTTGGATGTAATGAGATTAGAGAGGATACTTATAAAGAGACTTGCGGTCTCATTGTACTGATCATTTACCTTGTGGAGGAGAGTATCTAATTTATCCCACACAGGTAGAAAGTGTTGGTTAGTCAAAATAAAATATCCCTTCTCCAACTAATTCCACATATAACGGTTTATAAACAAAAATACCCCCCCTCCTTTTCTCTCTTGTGAATTATTCAAAGGATCATAGATAAAGAAAATAATTTCTCTGGTTGGAAAGGTGAGTCCCATTTTTTATTTTCTTATGGTGTAGTTGATTAAATTAATTTAAAGGAAATCAATCTTATAATCATCCGGTTCTAGGGGAAATTTACAATATGGCACATGGCTAGGAGATGATGAATTTGTCGGGTTGAGAGAACATTCTGCATATTGAAGTATTATAAATTACAAAATTTGAATCACCAAGTTCAAACATATCGATAGTGAGAAGACTACCATTTCCTCTAGATCAAATATTTGAGAGACTAGCTTTGAGTTATTCCCACAATTCAGTTAATATGTCCTTTCTTATTATGGATAGATCCCAATATTTTTTAAGAGATGTCAATTAACTGGGTTGTTTCTGAAAAGAGGTGTTTCATCATGAGGACTATGCCACCTTCTCAACCTTAGATATCCAATTGGTGATCTGGTAGTTGATCAATCTATTGTTGGAGTACCAAAATATCATTCAATCATAGACATGGTTCCAATAGAATTCGTATCAAGTGTCTCTTTTTCAAATGAGGGTAGGGATATCAATACCATATTCAGTGGTGTATGGTCCATAAGGAATTCATCTAGGATAAATGTTTCCCAATTTCTCACACTTCTATCTAGGTAGGTCAAGGACGAGTAGGCAAGGTAGGATTACAAGTAGGTTAGGCATCCAGATGTAAAATTAATGGGGGGAACATTTATTTTGGATGATGAGAGGATGAAATAAAAGGGGGACTTGTTTTGGTCACAACAATTGTTGATGCATTGGGAGAACCAATTATCTATATCAATGGATATTTAGGGCTTTAACTTCAATTCTAACTATAAAATCAAACCCATAATATTGTAGTAATATTTTGCAACATTATGGGTACCACATTAGTGTTGGTTTCTCAAAAATACATGATATTCCACCTAGAAATTTGTCTAGCATATCCTTTTTAGTGAGCCAATGAATGAGGTAAATTTTTAAATTTAGAAGTGTACCTTTTCTTAGCCCCGACTCAACTGTGGGTTCTGATATTTTACTTAGAAGGAGACATATACATAAGTGTGTTTCTCATATCTTCCTTCTCGACATTACTTCGCTACCAGTGAGCATACATATGCTCGACGGAGTTGCCACAATATCATATAAGAATATCCCCACTATGAGCAAGCATCTTGATGCAGGCAGGGTCACACCTATCACCCTGCAGGGTCTCTTCACCTGACCTCCTACTCACAGGATCGTTCGATTTCTCCCTATGAGCCAAATTGGCTCTTTGGATTTGCTCGGGAATCACTGTTGCAAAACCCGATCCATAGGTCCTTCTTTACCCTCCACGGCCTTCAGCACTTGACCGTGGTTATCCCCGAATTACTATCGGGGTTCGAGGTTTCGCGGTTCTCGCTGTCGAGAGTCACAGTCCTCTCGAATCCCCGATTTTCTATGAGCTCCCTTCACACGCGAGCCCTCCTAATCTTAGCTCCAGTCGCATACGACCACACCTCTGTGACCTTGACCTTACCTCCTTTTCAGGATACTCCTATCAAAGTTTCGGCACTTTCGATGTCAGCGCACGCACGTCCTCTGGATCCCCGATCCTCTGATTTCTGACGCGCTTTACTTTTGGCTAGCCCTCCAGGCTCATCCCTAGTCCACATGACCATCATCCCATGTGACCACAGTCAAAGTTCCCATCAGAGCTTTGGGGTTCGCGGTTTCAAAATGCAACGATTCTGTGTCCACGAATTCCCCGATACGCCAATCCCTGATGCACTGGTCCTTCGACGGCTCTCGGCCTTTGACTTGCCACCTATCTGCCAACTGTCCTCCACCGACTCCTATGTGGCCCATGCTATATGCCTTATCGGGAAATCGCGTATCACGATTTCAAAGTGCACGAAACCTTTGTGCCTGGGATCTTTGATATCCTGATTCCCGATCTACCGATGAAGCCTTCTGACGAGCTTCTCCTAGTGGTGCTCGATCGCTGCCACGCATCCTTTCTGATGGATGGTCCTGATTACTCCAAGATTTCAAGACTTCCAATGTCCCATTCCTCTTGTCTTCAGGAGCTCCGATTTCCCGATGACTGCTTATGCCGACCCGCTCCGGATCTCCGACACCTGTCCCTTAGATGGACGGTTCTGATCTTGTCGCCTCTTCGTCACTCATGTAGTTGAAAGGCTTCCCCTTCTGTCCTATGATTCCCGAGTCCCGATGTGGTAAATATCGTGACACGTGTCCTCTCCCAAACAAACGGTCTCGATCAAATCTCGCTAATTCAGGGTTTTTGATGTTGAGTGACTCTCCTCATGTCCTCGATATCCCCGATATACCGAGTGCCGATATCCCGACTGCTAAACCCTGTGCAGCCTATGCAGATCCAACGACTATCGGCGATATGATCCTAGATCTGATGGCTCAGATCAATTCTCCTCTCTATGCTCCTCCTCCTGAGGTTAAACTCCATGCGCCTTCTCCCGATCCAACGACTGTCGGGTATTCAAGTGAGATCCAGCGGTTGTCGGTCTCCTCCTTCTGTGGGCTCCTCCTGAGCTCCTCCTGGACATTTTAACAAATGGTCCAGATCTGCTTTGTTGCCGATCTAACGGCTGATGCTGCTCCTCCTGAGCTTTTACGCTTTCTTCCCAGACTTGGAAGAATTTTGATTTCTCCAAGGACTCAGTCTTGGCTTCTTTCTCCAATGAGCTCCCGAACCATGAGCTTCACCATGCGTATAAAATGTTGACTCCTCCTGAGTTTCCCTTTCTTTGAATCCTCAAAGGACTCTTTTGACTCCTACGCCTCTGTGAAGTCCTCGCGCACGAAGCGCTATCTGTCCTGAGCTTCTACGAGTACTCAGACCCCTTGGGGGATTTTACCTTTCTTCTCCCTCAGATGGAGAACGAAATGGATTCCCTCCTGTCTATCCTTCTGCTCAAGCCTCTTCTTGATTGTTTCTGGGTATTCAACAACCCAGTGAAAGTTCCCTCAGTGGATACTCCCTTCAGGTGACAGAACTCAAAGAGTTCTCTGTTCTCCTGTGCCTGCCTGCACACTTTCTCGACGCCCTTCTGGCGGAGCCTCTTCTCCCACAGAACATTCAGTAGTTTCGGTTTTCTGTATGCTTATTTACTCGCTCAATGCCCTCCTGGTAGAGCTTCTCAGAATCCTCAGTGATTCTGGTCTTCCACAGAACACTCAACATAGTTCTTTTCCAACGCAACCCGTGCATATGCTCAATGCCCACTTGGCAGAGCTCTACAGAATCCTCAATGATTCTTTCTACAACTGTGTCTCAGCCACACAACCTTTCCTCTTGAGGTGTTCAACAACCTCAAAGGTATTTCTTCCCGAGTTGATTATTTCAGTCCTGTGCCTCAGCACGTCTCTGTCTGACTCCTCAGAGTTCAGAAGTGCATCCTCCTGTGCACGGATATCAGAACCTCAACGTTCTGTCACACCCTCCGGGCATGAAGCCTCAAAGACCTCAACCTAAAATCAAAGCAAACCCTGCAAATGCACAACTACAGCATACATTCACAATATAAAAGGAACACACACAAACATCCATATAAGACAAAATAATGCAGGAAAAACTGCTTTGTTATATTAACAATGGAAACAATGCTTGTATCTTTACAATGGTGTTCCAGAGCTCTCTCGGCTCTACAACTCAACATCACTCGACTTGACTAACTCAAAATGAGATCTCTAAAATCTCTTTTACCTGAGGGGCTCTTAGAGCTTCCCTCCAGGTTCACCTACTCTATTAAATTACAATCAATGGTTGTCTAGTCTGCTATCCAAAACTAGATCTCAACCGATCTAGCATTAAAGCCGATCCTATCTAATACCTGCTCAAAGGAACGACTTTCATGGCTCACTAGCCTAAGACATTAAATTACATTCAATTCGAGAATTCAAATGAGGTTGCGCCTCTCTTCATCTTTGAAAGCAATGCACGCTGACGTGGCTAGCTGGCTGGCTGGCTGCATGGAGAGATTCTCCTGCATCACATCCATAGCCTCAACATGTTTACTTATACTTCCCACACCATTTAATGGTGCTTTCAACTTCCCTTTTATTTCAGAGTATCTTCACCCCTTTTTAATTTGTAAATAATAATTATATGTATAATTGGGTGTACGGGAAGTGGGATGATATGAGAGTTTCTTTGATTTGTTGAGTATGTGTCATTCATTTTATTTCATCCCACAAATATTACTGGAAGCTATCATAGTACAACAGTTATGTTATTTTGAGTTGAATGGAGCTCATAGAAAAATATAGATAGATATATTTACATCGTATGGATCATTATACGTGCATGCCTCATACACTTTTGTTCCACCACAACTACAAATTTATTTTTACAATTTTAGACTGGGAAAATAATATTTTTTTAGATTGAGCAACCCGCATATCAATGACGTGTATAAATGTTTTCAGTGTGTTCAACCAAAGTTTGGCAACTCAAGTATCTAAGGATATCATATTTTTTGCAACAGAGCGTGAGGCAGTAGAAAAGATTTAATATTGGAAATAACCTTTTGACAATGCAAGTCAACATAAGAGTCATTATTGATGTTAATGATGAATCTAAGTAATCTACATAATATATGCTTGGGGTCTGGATGTTAATGACCTTTCCTCAATCTTTGTCAGGTTGTTGTAAAACTTGATTTACTTTCACTTGTCACAAAATCAATGGTAAATATAAGGATGATTTTGAATGACGATATTATGGTCGTGGTATGAAAATCTATAAGATTGGGTCTTTATCTTGTTGAAGGGGCACGTCCAAAAGGTATTGGATGAAGAGGAGGATAATGATAATACTTGATATTAATTTCTTGTCGCTCCTTCCAGGTCATAGAGTAGGATTTAAATGATATGGATCATGAAATTGATGATTTTCTTCCATTCCCAATCAGTTTCTCGATCTATTTCAGTTGAGGATTAGGATCTACTTTGAACACAAAAGAATGATCAATGATTTCATAGGTCCAAAATGTTGCACCTTGATTTGGTTAGTTTCAAGATATCCACTTCTCTATAAAAAATGACTATCAAGTAATATCAATAATACCTTTTCAAACTTATATCAATCATTTTGGAAACCAAGTTTAAACAAATACTTCCATTAGTTCTCAATAACTCTAACTGCACGAGGAACAAGAAAAATCTTCATCGGTTGATTGTTCTTCTTTCATTCCTTAGACCTACATATTAGAAGAGATGATAAAAGAAGAATCAAATATTGTCAGTGTTGGGGAATAGGGTGGAACACGACATGAAACAAAGGACATAGTACTACAGATAATCGAAGAGGAAAAAAAAATCAAGATAGAGAGTGGTATCTAAAGACACCATTACAACACTTAAGTAGAGTGTACCGTGATCAGAACTTCACACTGCATGTTGCACATCTTGATCTGCATGGTCTATTGCACAATATCAAATTCCATCTTTATATACATAATTGATAATGACCCAAGTTGTCTCCTTTTATAGTCTAAATATGTAATCAACTTCCATGGAAACCAAAAGATATTTTCCGTATATAAATATCAGTTGTTAGAGTTGGCTATTCCAAATCCTCTCTATCAAGTTGGATCGAAAAGGATGATCAAACCAACTACCTAAGCATCCAAATTGTAGTCTATTGTTGGGATGGTCGATCCATAGCCTGACCATATTCAACTGTTGGTCGACTGTCCAACTGAAAGGAATGTCGACTACTCGACTGACTAGTGTGGTGTTCTAGTCGATCACCTGATCGACTGTATTCATATGTAGGTTGACCTCTCGATCGAATGAACCCAGGATATGTGTGATGAGCCATCAATTCTTGATGTTACAACACCCCCCATCAGCACATAGCTATGGAGTTGAAGGAGGTTAAATTATGTCACTAGGACACTCCTCCATAATTATAGCTTCTCTAAGCCCAAGCATCATGTGGATATTGATAAATTTGGATTCAACCAAAGGTTTGGGGAATATATCAACAACTTGCTCTTATATTTTACAATATTCAAGTGATAAAACATTCTCATGAACCAACTATCTCAAATAGTGAGCATGGATCTCCAAATGATTCATCTTACTGTGAGAAACATGATTTTCAACAACCTATATAACACTCTAGTTATCATAGTGGATGGTAGTCAAGGTTTGAATAGGAAGGACAATCTCTCCCAAAAGTTGGAGAATCCATACTGCTTTAGTACCTGCTTGAATGGTTCCATGATACTTTTCTTTTGTAGTCGACAATGAGACTACCTTGTGTTTCTTACATGACCATATCAAAGGTCCAGTGGTGTATCGAAACATATAGCTAGAAGTGGAATTACGATTATCACCATCGGTATCCCAGTCGGAGTCGATGTAGCCGACTAGCGAATATGAACTTTGAAAATACTTGATACCAAATTGAGTGGTATCCTTTAGATAACGAACAATTTGTTTGACTACTTTCCAGTGGATTTCTTTGGGGTCCTATATGAACTGATAAACAAAACTAATAACAAAGGAAATGTCATTTTGACTATGAGTAAGATAGATAATATTGTCGACCAATTGTCGATAAAGTGTAGCATTGACTGCAGGTGTTTGACAGGTTTTAATAATCTTCACTCCACACTGAAAAGGAGTAGAACAAGGCTTGCAATCAACCATATTGAAAATTTTCAACATATCCATCACATGTTTAGAATGAGAAATGAAAAATAAATCACAAAGTGGTAATACCTAAAGACACCCCAAAAATGTAGAGTACCAAGAATTGTCATATCAAAGGAGTCAATAAGTTGTTTCTTCAATCTAAGTATGATATCATGATTATTACCAGTAATAACATAGTTACCAACTTAACGAGAACTCTATAGAGTTCTCCTTTTTTGGGGGGTCCAATTTTTTACCCCGTTTTTAAAAATGGTCCTACCAGTAGCACCCCCTCTCCCTTTTTAGGTGGTTTTTCGATATTTTAAATTTTTCGATCCACAATGTTTCCACTTTTTTTTTTGAATGCTTATTTTTCATCTATTTTCATTTTTTTCATTTTTTTTTTTAATATTCAAGAGTGTTTTTAATCATTTTTCCATGCTTCTTTCAATCTCAAAAATATTTTTTACCCTTTACTTTTTGGAATTTACAATTTTTCATATAATTGTGTCTCCTTAATTAATTTATTATTCCATACTTTTAAAATATAGTGGAAAACACCATTCTTAACACATTTTTTACCTTTACTTCAATACATGGAAAACAATTGTAGTTAAATAACACTATTTTTTAATATTTAACAAAAAAATACAATTCATTTTTTTTGATAAATTAAAAACTAAAAAAAAATAAGAAAAATAAAAGAACTGAAATTAAAAATAAAAAATAAAAATTTTAAAAAGAAAATTTAGATAATAAAAAAGATTAAAGAGAAACTTAAAAAACTAAAGAGGAAAAATAAAAACAAAAAACAAAACAAATATATAAACTAAGCTAAATCTAGAAAAAAAAAACAAAAAAAAAGGTAAAAAACCAAATTTATGGCCTAAAAACTT
>ML786940.1:214823-247668 GCA_009831015.1 Picea engelmannii
TATATTCAATCTTTGGAAGTTCTCAATGTGCTCGATAACTAAACCCTTTTGCTTGAGATTTATCAATTGGCTAAAGAAGGTATTGCTCCTTGTATCCTCATAGTGTGCTATCATTTCTTCCGTGAAAATTGTCTAAGTGACGAGTGATTTGCGAGAACAAAGTCATCGATACCATACAAATTGATTAGGTTCTAAATATAAATAATAAATTCGTACCTTTCGTGTATGTAGCACATTATGGAGATCAAAGAATTGCTCCATATGAAGTATCCATGTGATTGGGTCCGTGCCATCAAACTTCCTCATATCAATCTTAGGAATGTGTTTGGTCTTCAAACCAAAGTTGGAGTTTCTCCATTCTTAATTCACCTTCCTTGTGTCCTCATAATGAATTTCATGGGATGCATTTTCACTTTCAGGTGTCTTCTCTGTTACAAAATTTTTCAATACTTCCATGATCCCCCCTTTTAAACCATCCATCTTAGTATCCAACTTAGCTTCCATTGAATCCATCTTCTTTTGTAGTTCATTTATGTCCCTACACATTTCTTCACCTTCATCAAGAGTCCAAGTAGGATTTTCTGGAGGCTTATTTGGTGTAGAAGTTCCCTTTTTTGGTGGCATGTTGGCCAAGTATCACTTTTGAACCTTGATTTTGAGGTGGTTCAGCTAGACAATATTTCTTCTATTGTATCTCCCAAGTTTCGACCCTTCTGGGTATGAAAATTTATTTTATGTAGTTCTCTGATATTTCTTCTCTGCAATGCCACAGGTCTGATCAAAATTGGATGTGCCAAGTGGAATTTATGGTAACTTCCCCACAACTTGCCGATTTTTGTCGTTTCTTAGAGATCTCACTTGTATAGCGTGCCCCGCACAAAATCATTGATATAAAATTATGAAACTCGTACCAGAAATACTAAAGATTGTCCACAATCCAATGAAACTAGTCCCACTCAATTTGGATACTCTAGGAAGAAGTTATGATTTTTTTACCTGTAACACCTTCTTGAGACTAGTCAATAGGAATAGTTAGATACCCTATCTTACACAAGGTGTATCTACAAATTTAAGATGACCCAGAAGATGAAATTTTTACCATGGATACTTTACTAATTTATGTAAATATCCTCTGGATTTCAGGGTCTGAAACATTACATAGAAGTTTTTATAGCGAAAATTCCATAATGAATCAGTTCAGGATGATTCCACAACCCTATCTTGTACAGGATGTATCTCCGAAAGTATAAGGCCTCATGAGATTAATTTTGAACCCAACGTACCTTGATCCATCTACTAAATATCCTCCAAGCCGTTCCTTCTGAAACATTGTAGAAAAAAAGTTACAGCGAAAATTCCAAGGTGTCTCAGATGTAGCAGCGAAACCCCAAGACCTTGAGCTCTGATACCATATGTTAAGAACCAAATATCAATATAGCATATAAAAACCTCAGAAAAAGTACTCAATGCCTTGAAAAAGACATAATTTCAGATAATAAGCCTCTTCGAGGGGGCAACCTCCTTTTACCCCGCTTAAATGTTCAAGTACAAGATGATTCAAAATGAAAATGTCTCCTTGGTATATATAGGAGACTAGGAGGTATAATTACAACTAATGGCCTAAATCGGACATAAATAAAATAACATTACTAATATAATATGCCCCAATTAAGGGGCAATGAGCCAATATTAGGGCTTAACACTCATCCTTACAGTTATCCCATATCATCTTCTCAATCACTGATATAGGTTCTGTTTCTGTCGCCATCGTCAAATTATACAGTCCTTTCCTTCTGAGTTGGAATTTTGCCTTGGGATTCCAATCAAAATAATTGTATGGTGTGAGGATTACCACAAATTTTGACTGTATAATAGTTGTCCTATCCATCTCTCCCACTGTTTCTAAGAACCCCTAAAAATTTACTCTCAATCTGCAAGTGAAAAATTAAGAAATCACGAAAAAAAGGGCACTTAAAGTGAAAATTTGTATGAGTTTCAGGAGATGATCTTACGGCTTACTTTCTGACAAAAATGTGAGGAATCTAGCCAAACGGTTGAAAACCCAAATCCAAAATGGGTTGATTTATTTTTCATGCAAGTCATTTCCTCAAAAGCTTAATATTTTGGGAGAAATCATTGTTGAAAGGTACGACCATAGATTCGTATCAGTTTCAGGAGGGTATCTTGCTGCTTACTTTCTGAGAAAATAGTGAAGATTCTCATCAAAAAGTTGAAACCCACTTCCAAAATGGGTCGAGTTACTTTCCAATCAAGTCGTTTCCTCAAAAATGTAACATTTTGGGAGGAATAACTATTGAAAGGTATGACCACGAATTTAGCTCACCGAAACTCTAATTTTCCTTATTCATTTTCTTGTTTGGCTTGCTCCAAGCAGCATAGCTTTGACACCATCTCAGTGTTTCATGGAAACCTTCATAGGAGATATAGCTAAATCAAGTAGAAACAAATCTTATCAAGAAAATAAGAGAGATTCAATATGGAAGAATGAGAAAATATATTCACACTACTCCAATGAGTTGATGATTGATACATAGATCATGATCAATATATACAATGAATGAGTTGACTACACTCATATATAGGGAAAAACATTCCATAATTAAGAAAAACAATCAAGCAGATAGATTTCCTTAGGAATGCATGCATGCATAATAGTGATGGTAAAAATAGAACTAGTTAGTTAACTCCCACTAAACTAGTGTGTCGAAAATAGAAATTTCTCCAACACTTTCCACATTCATCCAATTTCAAATGGTGTTCTTTGAAACACGCCAAATAGTCCTCCATTCTTTCAAAATAATGAGGATCAATAGAGATCAAATCTTTATTCAACTGCATGATGTGGCTCTCATAGACTTGGTCAAACATGGTTTTCAACTTCTTCCATAATTGATGAGGAAAATCGATTCCACTAAGTTGAAAATGAATCTCCCATGGGATGTGGGTCATGATGAATCCTACATCCTCCTCCCTCTTTCCATCAACAATGAACTTATCCAAGTCATTTGTTGGATCTGGAATCACCACCTTTGTATAATACCACAATCCATTACTCTTCAACAAGGTTTCCATATTCATTGCACATACTGCGTAATTTGATCCGTTTAGAAAAACTATATAAATCTTCTAAGCCATCTTCGATATCTAGACAAACTGGTCTGTTTAAATAAGTTCTGATTGGAAAACCATCAGCCTAGATTCAATCACACAACAACTCTGACTCAACAAGGTTTGCACATAATAGGTTGAGGTTTTAAGCCATCGACTCTAATAACATATTGGGAAATAGGGTGGAACATGACATGAAATAGAAGACACAATATTGCAAATAATCGAAGAAGAACCAATATTTAAGATAGAGGGTGGTGTCTAAAGACACTATTATAGAACTTAAGAAGAGCACACTATGATCGGAACATCATAGTATATGTTGCACATCTTTATCTACATGATCTATTGCACAATTTAAGATTCCATCACCATATCCATAATTGATAATGACCCAAGGGGTCTCCTTTTATAGTCTCAATATCTAACCAGCTTCCATAGAAACTGGAAGATATTGTCCACATGTAACCATCAACTATTAGAGTTGACTCCGCCAAATACACTCTATTGATTCGGCTCGACAAGGATGCTTGACACGACTTCCTAAGATTCCAACTCATAGTTGATTTTTGTGTTGGTCGATCCACAGCTCGACTATCTTCGACTATTGGTAGACTATGTGACCGACATGCACATTGATTACTCGACTGACTTATGTGGTGTGTTGTTCGATCGTCCGACCTACTATATCCATATGGAGGTCCACCTCTTAACCAACTGAACCCGACAGATGTGTGATGAACCATAAATGCTTTATGTTCCAACAATTAGTCTAATTCGACTTATATTTTCAGCAGGAATGACCAATATGATCCTTCATATAAATATAGGTTATTGCATTCTAGTTGTGAAACAAGATTTTAGTTCCCACCAATATATATCCTTCAAAGGGAGCGTCAAATTTGCAATAGGGAACTCCTAAGTGTATATCATATCTTATTTCATCTTAGAACATGAAGTCCATGTGAGAACGAAAGTGCTATAAGTTTGAGTGATTTTGTAGGGATGACTTTATATAAGGATGCCGATGGATGAAGAGTATGATTTGGGTTCACCCTTATAAGAGTAATTTAAAATGTATTTTACCAAGAGGTGAGCCAACAAAGGATCAAGAGGATCAATTTTCGATACATTGTGATCAGTTTTCGAAACATTGTGATCAGTTTTCAATACATTGTGATCAGTTTTCGATACATTGTGATCAAGAGGATCAATTTTCTACCTATAAACCATGAGCTCATATGAAAAACAATTGATTCCAATCATTGAAATGATTACAAAAGTTCTTTGGGGTGTGCAATTATGTCAGGGACGTAATTAACATGTTGATTGTGATACTAGGAATAATCAGTTTAAAATATTTAACTATTTTTCTCAACAATTAGAGTAAAAAATCTATGACACTAGATCATTGTTACTCTAGAAAGATTTAACAAGGTTAAGATTGCAGGTAACATGGATGAAATATGTTCAAAATGAAAGAAACCTTAATTTTCCATTGAATGAGAAAACCAATATTCATATGATTAATTTGATAAAAATAAAATGCATGGCTCAACAATAAGGTTTGAGTAAGTTTTAGTATGGTAATTTTTTGGGGAAAATACATTCAGGGAATAAATAAGGGTGAGCATTGATAGTGCACCTAAAGAACGCTTTCCATTAGGATAAGATTATAATGGGGACTATAAGTATTTAAAATTTTCTTCAGAACTCACAAAAGGGGATTATAAATTGTCTAGAAATAATTCCCGCCTCTAGTAAAATACATGGATTTGGTTTCAAATAGGTTATTATGAGTGAATATAGAAGTGAGTGAGATAAATAGTGCTTCCTCCCCTATCATAGATTCATCTTTTCAAAGGAGAGGATGGAGGAATCTATCAGTTACCTGTTTTGTTCATTTCCTTAATTAGGTGAAAAATCATAGCAAACATCTTATTCAAAGTCTAGAACATATGACAATACTCTATCCAAAAGAGAACAATAATAGACTAAGTGCCATTATGCACAACGAGAGAGAGACTTATTTTATAGTTGAATTTATTGTAAATTCTTAACAATATAAAGAAAAAACTAAATGGAATAAATCAAACTAGCATAATATATCCTACTCCTAGCCTACGCCGGTTGACAAAAGGATTAGATAAACATGTAATTCTAGCACAACCATCTAAGTAGCCTCAAACCTATAATTATATGTTCATTTACCATTAGAAGTAGAAAGTGAAGTGTTATGAGATAGCATATAAAAAACATTGCATCATTGAGAGTTTTTCCAATGATATTATGATCATTTTGTATGGGAACATAAGGTGAGAAAGAATCCTTTAAATAAATTCCAACTTCATCAATATGTGTGCAAAAGAAATCATAGGACTAGTGTGAGAGAGAAAAACACAACGACTGAGAATTGTACATAAATTTTCCCCACAAAGTGTTAAATGGCACAACGTGACATGCGATATTGTTTTTTTTTCTAAGAAACACACCAAAACAATAGGACCTTTAAATCTCCATAGGTCTGAGTTGAAGGACCCACTCATATTGAAGTGATAAATTATGCAGATAACTCAAGTTACTCAGAAAATAAGTATTCCATAGTCCTCTGGGATTCTCTTCTAGAATGATAGAAAATCTATCATAAAGATCACTAGGGTAAGTTTCAGCATTAGAAAAGTTATCACTTTCAGAAGGGAATTTAGTGTGGACCTTAAATATCTCCAAAGAACATGAATTTATATCTTGTGGGGAAAGGTTCATAATTTTTATTTCATTTCACACGAAAGGTAGATAGGGTAAAAGGTTATCCCTTTAAAGGGAAGAAAATTTGTTTTCCATTCCATCCAGATATATTTCCCATGTTGAACTACAAGTGTTTGGCCCTGCAAGGATTAAAAGAGTAGAGTCACATACCACTCCAAGAGGATACATATCACCATAAGAGTTAGTATGGGTTACTAGGTAATTCCAGAAGGTATAAGGGTCGATAATTTTTCTAGAGGAAGATTTATCTTGGAACATAGGATCTTTGGATGGAAGGATGTAGATGAATGGTTCGACTCTTGAGACATCAACATTTAGATAGAAAAAAACTTGATAGCCAGGATCTGACCCGTGGGCCATTTCTTCCTGCACAGGGTAAGGCAAAGGTTACACTTCAAAAGGTGCAACGTACAGAATGTTGATTCCTTCATTCTAGGCTACCTAGTTGGAGATGTTGTTTTTCTTCTCAAGAGGGTGTAAGGAATCTTTGAGGACATACTCATAATAATGATATGGAGGTGGTTTGCAACAAAAGCTAATTTCTGAGAAGTGAGTGTGTAACTCAAAAATCCTAGAGACACCTTCCTGTTCAATGTTAATTAGGGTAACTATAGTTAGAGCATCACAAGGGTTATATGTGAGAGAAAATAACTTCACCGTAGCTTTCCCTAAAAAATATGTCATGCTATGGAGCTTCAAATCTGTTTCCTTAATAGTCTAAAAATCATCCATTTCTTGTTCTCTCATGATTTCTATAAGTAAAACACTATCCTCTACATGTAAATGATCTTTGTTAATAGGAAAATTAACTGACTTATCATTAGGTTTCAGACAACAAGGGGAATAAAGGATGATCCTAGGTGGGCAGGGATAAAAAACAACAACATGATGTCATGAGATATGATGAGAATTTATTCAATGAAATATTGGGGAAATGGTTATGTATAACCATTGGGAGTATCATAGTTAGACTCAATTTGCTTTGTTATTGAAGGTGGTAGAGAATCTACAGAACCATAACAGCTTCCCTCAGGTTATATCATAACTTCCCCTACCCCTTCCTATAATGTTAAAGATCAGTCAGAATAATGAGAACTTGACATAACCATTGGTGTGACCTGAAGTGTCTCCTTATTTGATGTACTTACTTATATGTTATCATTTCTAGGAGAATTGAAACATGACTGATATTCAATGTGAGTTTCTTATTCAATATTGGGGATAAATAGAGGGATGGAGAGGTGAGAGGATGCATAAAACGCCTCCAAAAAAGTATTCTCTTTGAAATCAGAGTTCCCCAATGTGAGGAAAGGTCTGACTATATGTTGTTCATCCATATCAAAGGTATCCTTATCAATATGCATACTAGTATGAGGATGTGGTAATTCAGTTATTTCCTGCACTATTTTATCTTTCTCATAATAATGGACAATTAAATGTGGGAGAAAATCACCCACATGAGGCATATCTTCTAGATGAAACCTGTATATGAGAAGTTTAAATCTTAAGGATAAATAATTCATGGATTCATATTGTTTCTTCCTTATATTGAGTATCTCATCACACAACTCTTCATAATTATAATTCACAAAGTCATCCAAGAAATCATGCGTAAACTGCTCCCATGTATGGATGAAGTGACTAATAAAGTATCACACTAGCCATTTAATCGACCTTCAAAGGGAAGGGTGAAAAATTTGTAGATGGCACCCTCTTGATGGATATTATGAGACTAGTAGTTGAAATAGAACTGAATAATATGTTATGAGGAAGACACTTTTCCCTCACCATCGAATTTAATTCATGACAAGATATATATCATATTTCTAAGAGTGTTACGAGGTATAGGAACAAAAAGGAATCTCCATAAAGGGATTTGGGAAATAGGCATGGATAATAATTAATAAAAAAATGACACAACAAACTCCAAGGACTCATCTTGTCTTCTGGCCCTCCTTCTAGAACCATTTTGTTGATGTAGGGGGAAATCTTGACGTTGACATGAGAGGGAATATTTGGATGCTAGGTCCCAATTAGATCCACTCTCATTTTAATAGAAACCTCCATCGGTATATGGTCCTAATTGACACTAACTAAATGAATTGCTCCCTGAAGATATATTTTTCCATATGAGCTAGAATAAATCCTAAATGGAAGACTATTATAATATGGTAATGAAATTATATATTAAAGAGTAGCTACAATACTATCCTAACAATAGAAGTGTCAATTACAAGTGTACAATTTAATGTGAAAAACATAAATAGTTCTAATTTTATAGAATAAAATCATATACTATACTTGTTTGCATGTAAATGACCATAAAAATGTTCATGTAATTGAATTTAGAGTACATTTATAATTATTCTCTACAAATTACAATTGGAATGAATGAAAAATCAAAACAATTGCAGAAAACGGCCACCAACATTGCACCATTGAATAAATGAATAATGAAATTTATTTATGTTGGATAACTGAGAGGGGGGGTGAAACAATAATGAGAAATTTATACCACTTATTAATCCTTTTAAACACGATGTATATTCCTTTAACTTATTCAACAATGTTGATCAGTTCATCATTAATATGTTGTTCAATTATATAAAATTAACATCCGTCAGTGCATAATAAACAATAATAGACAAATCCACACAATGCACAATACACCAATATTTTACATGGAAACCCAATGCTGTAGAAAACCACATAATGCTTTTCTTATATGTATTTAAGAATTACATTCAAGGAAGAACCAACTTCCAATTATCCATGTCCAACTGGAAGGAGGCTCCAACCCCTAGTTTCTCAGGCTACAACCTAAGGGAAGCTCCAACTCCCCATTTCTCTAGCTATAACAATAAGGAGAATACAACCCCCTATGTTATACGACTACAACCAGAAGGTGGCTACAACCACCTTCCCTTTGCCCATCCTACCACCTCGACGTTAAATACCAAATTGATGATCAAACCACTCCCACACTGTCATTGTGAGATATACTGTTGTAAACCTATATCAATATGTGTCAACAACCTGTAACCAAACTGTACGAATACCCTAAGATCAAATTGTACCTGTAACCTTCTTGTATCAACATAAACCAATAGGTATGCGACCTCGATGTACTGCAGCTCACGTATGTATGCACCCTATGTATATTGTAGCCTGTTTATGTACATGACCTTTCTCTACTGCAACCCATGTACAAATTATGACAACTAGGGTTTCCACCTTCCTGAACTTTGACTCTTTGTTGCCTCTGTCACATGAACCTGCAACATATCCCAACATATACCAATCATCCTATACCGATCGACCTGTAATATCAACCATGTAATCAATCACTCACACAACCTGTACCATTACAAGTGCATCAAATATGCACATCACAATACCTCATAACCATCACCAAGACCAAGATGTTATTTTACTAATATATCAAGATATCTATGCCACACCATTCATATACCATGTGTCAACAATACTACAAGAAAGTGCCTCTAAACATTTACAAAGAATTTTCCTCAATAGATCATATCTAATAACATAGATCTCATACTCAATATCACAATAATATCATTCAAACCATGTGCATCTATGTCTCTCTAGTCATGTTCCATACATGTGCATACAATCATAATCATGTGTAATAAACCCTCACATGGAATAAATATCAAACCCTCAATGATATGCAACCTCAAACTAACCAACTACTTCACCAACACATCACAATAAAAACCCTCAAGAATGTACATCAAACATGCACATTAATACATGTACCTTATACTATACCATGTTCCAACCATGAAATGTATCTCATATATCATATCAAGCATCAAACCTGTACTATGCCATGCAACATAATATATGTTGAACAAGTAATACCAAAAGTGTATCTCAACCAAGTACCATCACCACTAAGAGATGTCTCATATGCATGTACTACCATATGCCAATTGTATATCTCAATAGTGTATCAATATCAATGATAGATTACTAACACAACAACCATACACCTTGTACCAATGTACCAACAATGTATCTCACCCAACATGTACCATATACCATGAAATGCCTCTATTCATGTGCCTCGGGCATACTCCTCAATATCACAAAGATGTATTCTCATAACACAATATGACAAGCCTCAAGTATATGCCAATGCCACAAAGATTTTCCTCTTATAACAAGGAACCATAACAACCATATACTAAGTACCAAGAGTGTGTCTCAAGCATGTAATAGTCTTACCTCAACCATGTACCATCAAGGGCCTCCAAGACATGCCTTAAGAATGTGCCATATCATCCAATATTCAAGCCTAAAAAAAATACATAAATGGCATACCTTTACTCATGAGAACATGTATAATGCTCACTTGGGAACTTGCTTCAGAATTCAGGAACCTGGTACTAACATTCACTTATATTTTTCACGAGTTTTTCAAATGTACACTACCTCTTCATGTACAACCCACGTACGTACACTACCTCTTCTATGGTCATCCCACATATGTACACTACCTCTTCTACGTTCATCCCACATACGCCTCAGAACCTAGGGTTTTTTTAAGTTCTGCAACTCTGAAAATTTCGCTATCAACCGTCTTTTACTACCTCAAACTTGTGTAACTTGATGTATCAATGTGTACATGCAATAGACCTTTCACAAAATAGATATTCAATGATATTCAAAGAGGCAGGGTTAGGTGCTAATGGGAGTTCCTTTCTCTCTTATTTATACTCTCCAAGTAGCTTCCTCAAGGGGTTACCTTCTAACTAACTTTACCCAAATCCCTTATTCTAGGGATAACCCACTTCTAACCACTTGTCCACTTACAACAACTTTATCCACAAAAAGTAATCTCTCCACTTCTATTTGGAATCAATTTATTATTTAAATAATTTCTCTTTGCAACCACTTTGACTACTTTATTATTTAAATAATTTCTCTTTGCAACCACTTTGACTACTTTATTATTTAAATAATTTCTCTTTACTCACAACTTCTTATTGCAACTAACTTTTCTATAATTAGCCAATTCATAACTTCTTTTCCCTTAACTAACTTCTTGTTGTAACAACTTTATTATTTAATTTATTTCTTGGTCAACCACTTTGACTCTTCAATCTTCTCATCACAACTACTTTATGATAATTACCAAACTCACAACTTCTTGTTGCAACTAATTTATTTTTAATTATTTTCTTAATGCAACAACTATACCCATGATTAACTCCTAGTTACCATCAATTTGACTAGCACACTTCTTCTAGGAGCTTCTAGAATAATTGACTTCTTTGTCCTTCTAGGGGATTCTAGATAACTCATGAGGGTTCTCCAACTTCTTATGGCCATAACTCTCTAACTTTTAGGAGTTATGTGACTTTCCACATATAACTAGAAATAGCATGACATGCACTATCAATCTAGAATAGTCTTACCTGCATATTCCCTGATATTCCTGCATTTATACCTCAACCTAACGTGGGTCCCTTACCCAAAACTTTGTGCTACCTTACTTCAAAACCATACTTCTCCAAGGGTTGACATAAATGTATAAGATTTGACATCAATCTACAATATCACTCTCCAAGGGTTGACATCAATGACAACCAACAATAAAAACCAAATGTCCATCAACCTAAGCCAATTGACTGACAATATCCCCTTTTGGCATTGATGGAAGCACCAACATTGATAGAAAAAAATAGTCATGATAACATTCATGCTTATATTCCTCATAAATGTCTCTATCTCTCCCCCTTTAACATCAATGGAAAAGGGTATCTCCCTTTGGGGCTGCTCCCCCTGAATGAAATCCCCTTGGGGCTTCTCCCCGTGTCTAAATGCATTTCATCTTTCTCTGTGTTTCTAAGAATTTGATTACTCTCTCTCCCTTCATGTGAATAATATATTACCCTTTGAAAAAGGGTATCACTCTGATGCAACATTGAATTCATATCACTCATGCTTCCCTTGTGACCATCACTCCCCCTAGAATCATTTCTATGTGCTCTCTCTCCAAGCATATAACTCTTTATCCATGCATCTGAGAAATATCTTCTCCTGGAATAATACCTCTATTTCTGACAACTTCTCTGAATGATATTTCTACCTATCTTTCTGCATCAGTCTCTCTGCCTTGATTTCTTTCCAAGATGTCATGTAGAAAAATATAAGTCTTAATGTACTTGTTTCCTTTTGGAATTATTTTCCATTGTTGCTTCCTTGTGTAATCAAATGACATATATGAAAAACATTCAAGAATAAACATTCAAATATGCATGTGTCATTATCATCCATTATCATAATGTTCCTTTATCTCTAAACCATTCTATGAACCAATCTATGAACTAATCTTTGAATCAATCTTTGAATCTATGCTCTCATCCATTGTCATATATTTTCGGTATGTGTTATATTATTTTCACGAGTATCCATTTCTACATTGCTCCGGGTGCACAAGTGTTAAAATCTACATTTGGTATCAGAGATTTGTTGGCTTCAGGGGGATGCCTTTGTGGTCAAGGGTTTGGCTCAGCACTGTGATAAGCCTTGTTACAGTGGGAGATCTCTGGTACTAATTTTTCAGGTGAAAAGAAATGGCAAGAAATTCAAAAATGGAGATCGAGAAGTTTAATGGGAAAAATTTTGAGTTGTGGAAGCTCAATATGGAAGATCTGTTGGTGGAAAAGGATCAATGGATCACAGTAGATCCAGGTACTACACCTACAGGAACTTCAGCAGATGACTGGAAAAAGTTGGATTGGAAGGAGAAGAGAAAAATCCGACTATGTCTCTTAGATTCAGTATTACTGAATGTATCAGAGGAATCTACAAATAAGGATTTATGGGATAAGTTGGGGAATTTGTATCAGTCTAAGTCCCTAGTAAATAAACTATTCCTGAGAAAGAAGCTTTATAATCTAAGGATGAGAGATGGAGACTCAGTGGCAGAGCATTTGAACACTTTCAATACTATGGTAAGTCAGTCAGTATCTGTTGAGATTAAAATTTCAGATGAAGATAAGTGTATCAGTTTACTTTTTTCTTTACTAAACGCATGGGATATTCTAGTTGTGGCCATAGGTAGTAATACAACTACCTTGAATTTTTATGAAGTGGTATCATCCTTGTTTTCAGCGTAGATGAGATAGAATAATATGGAAGGGAAGAGAACATATGCATTATTTGCAAGAGGACGATCCCAAGAAATAAATAGATTTAAGTTCTCAAGTGGGATATCTAAGTCTAAGGGTATATCTAAATATACCAGAAAGTTTGTCAAGGTATGTTGGAGATGTGGAAAATAAGGGCACTACAAGAAACAATGTAGATCTAAAGTTGAGAAAAAGAAGGGATCTAAAGAATCTCCTTCTACAGAAGAAAGACCTCCAAGGAAGAAGGAGGGGATGTGCACTTGGATTCTTCAAGAACCCATGCAGATCATGAGGCATGGTTGGCTGAATCAGGTTCATCCTTTCATATGACTCCCCACAAGGATTGGTTCTGTGAATATGAAATGTGTGATGGAGGTAATTTTTTCTTAGGTAATGATTTGACAACTAGAATCAAAGGATAAGGAAAAGTCAAGCCGAGGCTCATAGATGGAAGGATTAGAAAATTGCCTAGTGTTCTACACATCCTAGGATTGGCCATAAATTTGATTTCTATAGGGAAAATGGATGATGCGGGGGTAAAAACAATATTTGAAAAGGAAACCTGTAGGATGGTTCGAGGAGCAATGGTGTTGTTGAAGCAATTCGGTTTGGAACTCTATATAAGCTGCAAGGAAGAACTATCGGTGATGGGTGTAATAGTTCCATTGTTCCTAATATTGGAGTTAAAGAAGAAAGAACTCCTACAGTCTCTGAAGAAAAGATTATGTTGTGGCATCAAAGACTGGGGCATATCAGATAGAAGTGTCTTCGACTACTACACAGTAAATGTATGGTTGAAGGTATGTCTAACTTCTCTATAGATTTTGATTTCTTTGAACATTGTGTATATGGGAAGCAGAATCAGGTAAGATTCCCCTCTGGTGGAACGAGGGTAGAAGAAATTTTACAACTAGTTTACAGTGATGTTTTTGGACCTGTGTCGGTCCCATCATTGGGAAAATATTTGTACTATGTCTCATTTATAGATGACTTCTCAAAGAATACTTGGATATATTTCCTCAGGAAGAAATCTGAAGTCTTTGACAAGTTTAAAGAGTTTAAGGCTCTTGTTGAGAATCAAACAGAGAAAATAATTAAGGTACCGAGGACATATAACGGCAAAGATTTCTGCGGGAATGAATTTGAAGAGTTTTGTAAGAAGTGTGGTATAGCAAGGAAGAAGACTACTCCATATACACCTTGGCAGAATGTAATTGCAGAAAGGATGAATAGGACGTTGATAGAAAAAGAAAGGTGCATGCTCAGTGGTGTCGGGTTAGGGCAAGAATTTTGGGCAAAGGCAGTGGGTAATGCATGTAACCTGGTCAATAGGTCACCCTCATAAGCATTGGATGACAAGACTCCACAAGCGGAATGTAGTGGTAAGAAAACTTCTCTCACACATCTCAATGTATCTGTCTATGATGGATATTTTCATGTTCCAAAGGAAAACAATAGTAAGCTAGATAAGAAGGCTGAAAAGTGTATCTTTATTGGATATAAATATGGTCTCAAAGGTTATAAGCTTTGGAATCCAGAAAATAAGAAGGTAGTGTATAGCCAAGATGTGGTATTTAGAGAAATGAAGGATGTTGTTAAACAGGAAGTCCTACCAAGTAAGGAAGAACCAAAGAATATAGAGTTTGATTTATAGGATGATAATCAGACTCTACCGAAGAATGAGAATAAGAAGAAGAAGATGCTCATACTCTAGTATTGAGGAGATCGGTTCGAGAAAAAAGGCTAACAAAAGGGTATACTCCATCTGATTTCTATTCAAATTTTTCTTTTTCTATTACTGGTGATGATCCTAGAACTATCAGGGAGGGAGTGGATTCAGAGGATGGAAATCTATGGAAAAAGGCCATGGATGAAGAAATGGTAGCCTTGGATAAGAATGAGGCTTGGGGTCTAGTGGAGTTGTCGACTGGAAGAAATCCCATTGGAAGAAAATGAGTATTTAAAAATAAGTTGAATGCATAAGGAAAAGTGGAGAAATAGAAATCTCGGTTAGTAGCAAAGGGTTATTCCCAAGTTGAGGGAATTGATTTGGTGAGATTTTTTCTACTGTTTCCAAGTTAACCTCTATAAGATTTATGTTATTTGTTGATGCTGCATTTGATTTTGAAGTAGAACATATGGATGTGAATTTAACATTCCTACATGGGGATATGGAAGAAAAAATCTATTTGAAGAAACCAGAAGGTTATGCTATGAAGGGAAAGAAGTAGCTAGTATGCAAGATGAAAAAGTCCCTATATGGTTTAAAAAAATCACCAAGGATGTGGTATAAAACATTTGATACTTATATGATGGGACTTGGCTTCAAAAGAACCAAAGAGGATCACTCTGAGTATTTTAAATTAATTGATGCTCATTTGATTTATTTGGTCTTGTATGTGGATGACATGTTGTTGATAGGAAACAACAAGGAGATTATCCATGATGTGAAAACTCAGTTGTCCTCTAAATTTGACATGAAGGATATCGGTGCTTCAAATTTCATTTTGGGCATGGAAATTAAAAGAGATCGGAAAAAGAGGAAAATCTGGTTAAATCAAAGAAAATATGTCGAGACAATATTGCAGAGGTTTAATATGCAGGAATGTAAATCGTTCAAGGTTCCTATTCTTGTTGGTGTAAAGTTATATGTGGATCAGTGTCCCAAGACACAGGAAGAGGAGGAGGACATGTCTCATGTTCCATATACGAGTGCAGTTGGAAATTTGATGTATGAAATGGTCTGTACTAGACCAGGCATTGCACATGAAGTGGGATTTTGGAGTAGGTATATGTCAAAACCAAGGAAGGAGCATTGGACATTAGTAAAAAGGGTTTTCAGGTATTTGCGTCAAACTACTAGCTATGGATTGTGCTACCAAGGAAGACCAAGCTTGGATAGAGTGGTGGATATGCATGGCTTTGTGGATGCATACTGGGCTAGAGATATGGATCGTAGGAGATCTACAAGTGGGTATGTGTTTAACCTGTTTGGAGGAACAATAAGTTGGACGAGAAAAAGACAGGTTGTAGTGGCACTTTCAACTACAGAAGTTGAATACATGGCAGCCACTCATGCAAGTAAGGAAGCAATATGGTTACAAAGATTGTGTTCAGGTATTGGGTTGGTACAACAAGCTATAAGGATAGATTGTGACAATCAAAGTGCTATTTTTCTGGTGAAGAACCCAACTTATCATTCAAAGACAAAGCATATTGATACTCAATATCACTTTATGAGAGACATGGTTGAAGAAAATAAAGTGTTGTTGATGAAGGTGGACACTTTGAAGAATGTTGCAGACTCATTAACAAAATCTATGAGCACTGAGAAGTTCTCTTGGTGTAGAGGATCCATGGGCATTGTTGCCTTAGATTGTTGACTATGTAACCCTGTAACCCTCTGTATGCAGAGAAAACAACAAGTGGGAGAATGTTGGGTATGTGTTATATTCTTTGCACGAGTATTAGTGTTTGCACTGTGCTAGGAGTGCAGGGGGGTTTGAGGGGGNGGGTTAGGCCCACCCTTGGGGGGTCCAACACCCACAAGAATTTTATTTTTCCTCTAGAAACGTGTCACATTTTGGCCTTGTTTTTCATGTTGCCTCGATTTTCGTGTCTATTGTTGGGGTATTTTTCGGCACATTGTTTTTTTCCGATGGTTTTCTATTTCCGGTTACAGAATTAGGGTTGTTAACTAATCTAGGTCATTGGGTTAGGGTTTTGGATGCCACTGGCTCCTATATGTATATTGTATTGTAAACAATGTATCACCATGAATGAATATAGAATATGATGGTTTTCTCGATTTGGGTTTCTAGGGGAAAAATGTCTATGTAATGTTTGTATTTTCTATTGTATATTTTATGTTCTTTTACTGAAAATATGTTTGCAACAAATATTGTACAAGGTTAAAATCTACAATATATCCATCCAAACCTGCTAAGTGTTCTTACGAATCCATCTCTATCCATAGTGTCCAAGACTCTGCTAAACAACTGTCCATAATGATGACCCATCTATCATTGTACTATCATGAAGTCTTCATTACTGCAACTGATCAATCTGTCATATTGTACTTCTTCTAAATGATTGTTGAATTTATCTACTCGAACTCTGCAATATGCTCGAAGGATGGTTCTCTAAACCATCTCAACTACTGCATAGACTCCCCCTGTCTAATATTCATATTACCTGGGAGTCTCCAAGCTAGATGGCTCAGAAAAATACCTTTCCGATGTAGTCATCATCCTCATTGGTAGAATTGACATCTATCTGATCTATGACTTATTTATTTCTATATGTGGATTCATCTTGAACTACAATCCCTGAAAGTACAATTTCTCGAACCCATTCTTTATTCATGTGATCTTGTTTTCTTTCTTGTACTACTGCACATCATGCGATCTCTGGTACCTTCTCTTTATTATGATCTTTCTCTGCTGCGGATTATGAAAACATGATTCCTTAAACCTGTTCTTATTTTTCTTGCTTTCCTTGTCTTTCTCAAACTATGAAAAGTCTTCTAATTTCTAGAGTTTGTTATCCTTTCACTTGCTTTTATCGAACAATTGTATTTCTTTTAATTTCTGGGACCTATCCTCTATTCACTTGATTTTCTTCTTGTTTTTTACTTTTCCAAATCTTGGTGTATCTAATATCTTCTTCTTTCTTCATGGATGGCATTGTTACGCTTCTACAAGTCTGGACTATATGACCATAGTTGTGGAATTTGTAGCATTCAATATTTCGTGGGACCATATAATCATTTCTTGCTTGAACATTTCCTTCATAAGCCTTGCAATTTGCAATCTTGTGTCCAAAGTTCGTACAATAAAAACAATGAACATAAAATAAATTTACATACTTGGGAGTGAATGATCTTCTTTCTGGTGTAGTGCTTCTGAATTCTTGAGTTGACTGAAAATGATCGTGATTGAGGATTCTTTGTGTCTTTCACTCTTCCTTCTTCATAGAACCTTTAATGAATTATGCATAACTCTTAGGTTTCTCTTCATTCTTCTTTCCTCGTAACCCATGACATTTCTCTTCAACTTTCCTTGTTGATGATATGGATGCTTATTCAACAATTTTACTGAGCTTGACAACTTTTACTCTCAACTTCTTCTTCCATCTTCTCATAGTCCTATTCTTTCTTCTTCATATCGATCTTCATTACTTGTTATGTTCTTCTTGCTTCTTCAAGTTGGATCTTCAAGTTGATGATTTCTTATTAAAGTTCTCTTTCTTGTTCACTGTATTCTACTTCATGATTCGTATCCCTTTTGGTCTCTGGGTTATCTTATATTTCAATGTGATTTTCTATCTCATCACTTTCAATTTTTAAATTCAGGCATTCAATTCAAGATTTCCTCTTTTTTTCACAATTAAAATAGAAAAACATACTTTTGTTGATTTCATACTCTTCTTCTTTGGAATCTATCTAATATGATGAGCATATTTCCTCTTGATATGTACCCACATCTTATTTGAAGTTATCTGACTCTGTGATGGGTGAAGAATAGATATTATGTAACATATCCCAAAGTTCTTTAGTTGATGAAAATTTACCAACCTTTTCTCTTTATGGATCAGGTAATCCTTCCGAGATGAAATCCATTTCTATTTTGTTATTCTCCTTCAATTCCTTCTTGGATGTAGTATTTTCTTTCTTTGTAGCATTGTATCCTATAAAAAATGAATACCAAATATCATATCCATGTTCCTATAAAAAGGTTATCATCCTTATTCTCCACATCTCATACTTTATACGATTCTGACCATTAAATAGTGGTACCCCATTCTCAGTATATTCCACAATCTCCTTCTAGTGGTTAAACTATCTCTCGAAGGAACCTTCTGTGATACCAATTGTTGGATTCCTGAGAGGGGGGGGAATTAGTAATGAGAAATTTATACCACTTATTAATCCTTTTAACCACAATGTATATTCCTTTAACGTATTCAACAATGTTCATCAGTTCATAACTAGTATGTTATTGCATCATATTACATTAACATCCATCAATTCATAACAAACAATAATAGACAAATCGACACAATGAAAAATACACCGATATTTTACGTGGAAATCCAATGCGGGAGAAAACCAAATAATTATTTTCTTATATGTCTTTAAGAATTACATTCAAGGAAGCACCAATTTCCAATTCTCCAGCTCCAACCCCCTAGTTTTTTAGGCTACAACCTAAGGGAAGATCCAACTTCCTAATTATTTGGCTACAACTAGAAGGAGGCTACAACCCCCTAGATTCTCCGGCTACAACCGGAAGGTGGCTACAACATAATGTCCTTTCCCCGTACTATTTCCCTGATGTTAAAATCCAAATAGATGTTGAAACCACTACCACACTGTGATTGTGAGATGCACCACTGTAAATCTATACCAATCTATGTCAACAACCTATAACCAACCTGTACCAATATCCCGAGATCAACCTGCACTTGTAACTATTACGAGGAAAATCACTCTATGGCATGGGGTAAAGCACAATAGACAGAATGACTGCATAAATCAACTCTAGTATCAAGTATGCTATATAAACAAATATGATAACAAGACAAGATAAAGAGCCCACCTCGTCTGGATGTTCAAAGAATACCATCATTGAGCACTTGACTCAAATCCATGCACCTGCAACTTGTCCTCAAAAACCAAGATACACAAGCATATGGTGATAATACATTTAGTTAGCACATATAATAGCATAATGCATCGATATTCATAACAAATATGCCCATGGAATAACAATTCAAATATTTACAAGACATTAATTGGACGAGAAAATAATATTTCTATTAAAATATGATCAACATAAGTGTATGAATGACATAATTTTTTGTTGGCATGTCTCGGTACCGAGAAACTAATTCCCTTCCAACTGGGCCTCCACCACTTCAATCCTCTACCAAAGGCAATCTCATATAAGAGAGACAATGAGGTTCTCCATCAAAGAGGGAAGAGCTTGGGGGCTGAAAAATGTGTTCATACTTAAAAGGACAAAGGGATGCACACTCAATATAAAGTGAATAATTTCTCCAGAGTAACTTTTCTTTCAAAATTGAATTCTTCTTTCTCTTCCATAGCTTGGATATGGCCCATTTATATCCTTCGAATGGAACTGAAGGGCTGAGTCATAATGTTTCCAGTATATGAAAGGTCAAGGATCATGGATCTCACGAGGTGACATGGAAACCCGACACCATTTTTAATTTTGGACACAAAACCCGATGTACGCAGGATATAATGGTGAAACATTAATATACACATGTTTTATAGTTGTTAGGGTGAATATATGCAGAAAAATATATTTTTGTAGCTCTGTGAATTGCAAAAAAAGGACTTTAATTCTGCATAGGCAAATGGAAAATTCCTTATGAGAAAGTTGCATGGGGTGAGGAAAATATTTCTATAATAGATGCCCCCTAATGTGTGAGGTAAGAGGAGTATTTGCGATGGTCGAATACATTATAATTCCCAGAAGTGGAGTAATGGAGACCTAGATCGATGAATTAGTTGCTCATAAGAATATTACAATCCATAATGACTTGGTAGACGTGGCTTCCAATTTGAATCATACTGCAGATCCATGTGGAAATATACCAAACAACTATTCATGGCCATGAATAGGCAATAAAAAAGTAGATACATTCCAAAGGTTGTCATAGTCACGAACAAGGCCCAGTGAAAACCAGTCTGAAAATCAATCTGAAGATATCTGTATATAACAGAGTACAATTTGATCTCCCACGATCACTAAATTAATATAAGTACTTGTCCAATGAATGATAAAAACATCTTAGGAAAGATGCAACTATGAACTGATGTCTTCAAGTCTTCTACATGATCCTTCAAAGGTGAAAGTCTACATCATGTGAATAAAGGAGTTGATGTCGGACACAATGAGACTTCATTTGATTACCGGTCATTAAGGTATACCGTTAACAAACACGAGAAAACCTACCGATAATGACAATAGGTATCAAGGCACTGAGTACATTATTACAAGTGTGAATAAAGTTTTTAAGGTATAACACTTTAAGAATACATCAATCAGGATACATTGATGTATTCCCAACTGTTAATGGCGAGAGAACCAACCACTAATGACTACAATCCTCTAGGTACTCATAGGTCTCTAGGTCTCATTTCCAAAATAGATGAGCTTAAGTCGATGGAAGGAGACACGCTAAAAGGAGAGCATTAAGGAATCTCTATTCAGTAAGAATGAGGTAAAAAGCATTATCTTTTTGATTTGGAGGAACTCGGACGAAGAACATGTTCACAAACCAAAAATCCTATGTGTCTTTCACATGCACCATATGAGAGCAATGCACCAAAAATACCCTCTAAATAGAAACCAATAATGAAAATTGCTGACAAAGGTGAGGAAACCACCAATAAGGCTAATGAAATCCAAGACACCACTCGAATCCAAATGCGTGAATAGATTTCTTGCTGTCAAACACAAGGGAAACCCCCTAGTCAATGACCAATGAGGAGATTTCAATTGTTGGGTTCAAGGTTACCTACCCATATTGAAAGTAGGACCAAGGTGGATGGTAGGACTAAAACTTCATGTAACTCTGAGATGTACTAAGGGTATGGCCAACATGCAAAGTCAAGAGTTCTGAGAAATGTTTGACACATGCTTATAGACATCCTTTGAACAAGAGCATGAGACATCCAGACGACTCTGGCAACATAGACTCAATGATGAAACTTTGTGATGCAGGAGGCACTAATCAAAATCTCCATATGGATTGGAAGAGTAACCATTAGGAGGAGTAAAATCTAAGTAATGAGATAATATTCCTAAGGTCATGCTAAACCCAAAATTTGGATGACAAGTGGACTCAAAATTTAGCACTCTGTTCAAAGGAGACACGACTGCTACCAAGATGAGATAATATTCCTTTCCTGCCCGTTTTTTTTTTTTTTCATAGACAAATGAATGCTATGATACAGAGGAGGAAATGAGTGTCATGAGTAAGCAACTTGTTCTAGCAGTGGAACATACCTACACTCAATGCAAGGGGGTGCATGCAATATATGGACACTCGAGGGAATGTTTCCTCATAGATATAAACAAGGCTCTACTTGGTTGATGATGCAAACTGCTGAGATAATAGGATTATAATGTGAAAGCGAGAACCAACAATAGGCTCAATATTGCAAGCAAGGGAATGAGATGCAATTACAACTTAAATCCAAAGAATGTCCTTTCTCATAAATTTAGTCCCCTAGGCCCAAAAAAAGTATAAAACAATACCCAGGAGAACTCTTCTAGCCACTAGTGACTAGAGTGTTCCTTTTTCAAAATTAGTCTACTTGGTACGAAAAAGAGTTAAAATTACACCAAATAGACGTCCTTTCAAATCCAATTTACAAGTGTGAAAGAGATAAGTCCAATCAACAATATTTTCACTTTTTGAGAGAGTTGGAAAAGAGCTTAAACCAGACTCGTGAGAGTCCCATAGGTATAGGTCAGCATGCTTATGAGTAACAATATGAGGCTTGAATGCAAAGTCATTTTGGAACTATAAAGGACTCTAGGTCTTTATGGAATAATCTCTGCATGGGCACCAAATGGCACAAAGGTTCTAACTACGACACCCATGTTTGGTAATCCTCTACCATTCACTAACAACACTTCTATTAGCAGTAAGGAGGATCTGTTTCACTAAAAAAATGGTTTTGTACCTAAGGCATATGAATCGTAGTCAAAGGATAATAAAAGTGTGCAAAATGGAGTGATGACATATCCTATATGCTTGGTAAAAGAAACAACTTTCCAAATTCATGAATGGGAGAAATAATGCTAGAAACCACAAGAATCCCTGGATAAAAGAACCAAAACCAACTCCTTCCACTGCACTATTATTCCACTAGGTCAAAATATTAGCAAAAACTATGTAAAGTGGATAAAAGTTTTCTATAAATAGTAAAAATAACCAATTTTTCCATACCATTTCACATTTTCACCCAAATAGTACATTTTGGACCAAATTTCCCATGACCTTCAAGTGTTTATTGTGGGAGCTACAAGCGACAAAATTGACAACCTTTTGGACGAAGTAAGTGTTCTTTCCCTCCTCTTCATTTCTAGTGTATTAAAATCTTAAATAAGGTCTCACTTTTTGAGTTTTTTAATGTGCAAATTAGGAATTAGAGTATACGCGGGTTGTAGATCATCGGGTCGTGTATATGTATCCCTATAGATGAATTTTATAAAAAAAATATAGCGTATATGCAACCCTATGCGTGAATGTGTAAACTGTAGCTTGCATACAAGTTCGTAACTTGTTTTTTTTAAAGGAATTTGACTCAAAAATTGGATTTTTTCTTGCAGGATGATACTGGAATGGAGAGAAAGAGAGAATGAGGAAGTTGATGGTGCAACAAAAAGAGATCAAGGGGCCCAATATCATTAAAAATATGTGGTATTTAGAATTTTTGGGCTCTCAAAGTGATGAGAGCTCAAGTGAGGCTGCTCCAAATGATGGTGAAATTTTGGGATCCGAATACAAAGGCCTTCAAACTTGATGGGAAACCATTGAGAATTGAAGTTGAGGATATATACTTTTTGATAGGGTTGTTGCATTGGTGTGAGGTGGTGAACCTCAAATCTAGGGGAGCTGGGAGTGGCATCAACATAGAGGACTACATCGCCACTCACTATGTGCAGGCACAAAAAAGGTAGGGAGCCAACTCCCTATTTCGGTGATCAATAACTTGATTTAAAGATCGTTTTTATCATGCTGACACAGACCATGGGGTCAACCTCATTGCATTAGGCATCAAGGCCACTAATTTTCTACTCCATGGAGTGTTTATGAACCACAATATATGATTGGTGCACCTCACTACTCGCTACTATCAAGAGCCAGTTGACAGACTCCAAACAGGGTAGGAAGAGGAACTTCATGTTCACATCTATCTTGTGTAGTTTTTTCTTCAAGCGGGCTCCAGGATTGAGCCCTAGAGTAGAGATATCTCCACATAGACCACTCAATGAGGCGATTTGGAGGTGGTAGGGTACCAACCCCCTACAACGATGAGTTCTTTTTCTGGTGGCGCCGACATGTGATAGACCTGCAGGACTACCCTTATGTAGGGATTGAATTTAGAGGAGACCCAAACATTCCATTGCCACCAGGTTCTGCCTATGGAGATATAGGTATGAAACAATTTTCAAATATATTTCATTTTTTGGGTGTTTTTTAAAGAGAATAAAAAACGAAAATGTTTTTGGATGGTGTCAAGTATTCTAACAAAAATGATTTGTTGTGCATATGTAGGTCCGCGACGGCCAGATGGATTCCCACAACATTGAAGGAGGAACCGGGGGGATGAGACAACAAGAGGATATGTGGAGAGAGTGCTTCAAAATGTGCAGGAAAACCTATTTCATTTGATGCACAAGATTCACATGGTACATGTAGAGGATCTGCCAGAGGCGATGCAGCGACAGGTTGTGGGTTTGCCCTATGCGTGGGAGCTAATATTTTGGCATATCGCAAACTTCATAGTATTCTATCATGACACACATATGGTTCCACAAGCGTAGATGTCATGGTTATTGTATTCATCAACTGTATATGTATTTTGAGGGTGGGAGCCCCAATTTTGTAATATAACACCATATTTTTTGTTAGAAATGAAATATAAAAACATTGGTATTTGGATTTACTTATATTACAATGTGTACATTAGTGAATGTGTTTTCTTTTCTCTAGTTATGTGACAAATTATAATCTAAAAAATAATTAGCATATGCATCAGATACATAATTAAAACTTCTAGGTATGTGATTATAAGTAATACAATCAAAATGTTGTTCCAAAATTCATACCCGTAGGAATCCTCATAGTAGAGTAGGTTTTCACACACGGTAACTGTCGTTCAACTAACATACTACTAACTGGGAGTCCATGCGAGCTTCTAAAGAATGAATACCATGTGAAATGGCATCACATAAAAGATCTATAACGATGCTATATTCATCCACATTATTTGTTGATGGCCCTAGAGAAATTCCACCTGAAGACACGGGTTAGCCCTCGAGTGAGTAAACAACCCAAGCGGCAGAAGCCAAGTTTTGTGTATGACAACTGGCACCGTTTATGAATCCTAAGTAAACTGAAGACTCTGTTGACATCTTCCAACCAAGGGAAAACTCGATAAGCAAGCCGATAACAAAAGGGAAAATATATATACACTAAGATACACTAGTATACAAAGAGTTAATCCCAAGATTGGGGCTCAAGTGAACTTTCCTGCCACATGGGGTTGAACTTTCCTGCCCCCAGTGTTTCGATGTATTTATCATACAAGAGGACCAAGTCACCTTCAATGTACTGTCGAGGATAGACAAACTTATCATATTGGACCTTGACACATCATTTATTCACTTCGATATCTGTACAGGTATATCGACATTGCTCATTTAGGCTCTCTAGGTGTATGAGGCGTTCTTCGAGATCGGAAGTGTCTGGGAGGAGCTTAACTGCCAATATAAGAGAAGGGATTTCACATTCAATAGGTAGGATCGACTCCACACCATCTACTAACTGAAAAGGGTAAAAATCAGTGGAAGTCTTCATCGAGGTTCAGTATTCCCAAAGCGTAGGGTAAAGCATGAGATGCCATTCAAATTTTATTTGGCTGGCAAATTTGTTCAAAATGGTCTTGAGAAACTTATTCACAACCTCTACTTGTCCATTTTCCTAGGGATAGCAAGGGGAAGAATGACCATGTTTAAACCCCAGTTTTGAAGCTATTTATTTCATCATTTCATTCTAAAAGTGACTGCCATGATCAGTGACAATATCACTCAGGATTCCAAACCGGGCTATAATTTGATTGAACATGAAAAAAGAAGCATTCATACAATTGGATTTAATTGTAGGCATGGCCTCAACCCACTTAGTAAAGTAGTCTCTAGCCATGATAATATGTTGATTCCCCCTAGTCAAACTTGGGTTGCAATCCAAAAAATCCACCCCCCACTTGGTGAAGAGACCGATGGTGATGACCGGGTGAAGGGGGGTTGGATGCGAGCACATATTCCGAGTGAACACCTGGAAAGGGGGTCACTTCTTGACCACTTTGACACAATATTTAAAAATAGATGGCCAAAAATAACTGGCTCGCAATATCTTCTGGGTTGTTGCAAGCCCAAATAGATGAGCACCATAAGCCCCATTGTGATAGTCATTAAGGACTAACTAAGCCTCCTCATGACTCAAGCAATGAAACACGATATTATCTACGCCTCGGTGATACAAAGTTTCATCGACGATAAGGTATTTCTTATCTTGATACCGTATACATTGTCGATTGTCTCTCGAAAGGTGATGAGAGAACTTCAAGGTTTGATGATAGATCAAAATGTATCCATACCAGGGGTACAAAGACGAGACAAGGAAAATGTGTTCATCCACAAATGAATTGACATGAATAACATCCTCATCTAACCGAGGGAAGTATGATATTAACTAGAAAAAAACTAGCAATTTATTGGATTTCACTGAAGCAAAATCGAGATCAAACTCTTGCAAGATGAAAATCCATCTATTATATTTCCCCCCTATGATATGCCTAGTAAGGACATACTGAAATAGGTTGACATCAACAACTACAGTATTTTTTCAAAGCAATATATAGTGCCATAATGTTTGAACTGTGTGTACAGAAGCCAAAGCTAGCTTCTCAACATGAGAGTACTCAAGTTTAGGAATCACTAAGTTGCGACTAAGATAGTAAATGATGTGCTCATGGAGCTCATCATCATCATGAACTAAAACCATACCAACCGTCCCTTCGGACATGACGATGTAAAGTAAGCAATCTCTATTATAGTCTATAGGCTTCAATAGAGGCGTCGATACCAAGTATTTCTTAAGAGCATCGAAGGATTCCTAGGCTTTCTCATCCCATATAAATAGAGTGCCCTTCTTCAAGAGATGCATGAAACCCTTAGTAATATTGGCATAGTTTACTATAAATCAACGTAAGAAGTTAGCTTTCCCCTATAGACCTTGAAGCGAATGAATATTGCACGAGGGAGGAAATCAAGGTATTGCCTCAACCTTTAAAGGATCCACCATGATCCCAGTATCAGAGACTAAGAATCCTAAAATACGACATGACCTAACGCAAAATATGCACTTATGAGGGTTTAAACAGATGTGATAATACCAACATCTCTTGAAAACTAGCCAAAGGTGGGTATACTGAACAGAGAGATCATCGAGGTAGGATTCAACTATATGCTTGAGATTGTGAAAAGTGAAGGTCATGGATCATTGGAAGCTTTCTTCAACATTTTTAAGTCTGAAAGGCATTTCTCAGTATGTTGATCCTCAGATTTAATATGAATTTGGTTGTAGCCTGAAAATCCATCCATAAAAGAAACAACCTCACTTCTTGTACACTCATCAAGGATATGATCAATGAAAGGTGTCGGGAATTTGTCTTTAGGAAAAGACTTATTTAGGTCTCGAAAATTTATATAGACATGGATGGTTCCTTTCTTCTTATTCGCAGCAACGAGATTGGATACCCATTCAATCAAGGGAACTGGGTAGATAAAACCTGCATTAAGTAGTTTCTCCACCTCTGCCTTAATAATAGGGGCCTTCCTAGGATTAACAACTCTAATTCGTTGTCAAACAGGTTTATCATCCAGGTAGGTTTTAATCTCATGTTCGACAATTCGAGGGTCGATTCCTAGAATCTCTTCATATGACCAAGAAAATACATCATGGAATCATTTGAAGAGCTCGGTGTAGATATGAATTTCTTCAAGCGAAAAATCCGCGTCAATATATACATTTTCAAATTTACTAGGAATACGAGAGATTCTATCATGATGGTGGGAGAAATACTCACCATGTTTCCTTCGGCATAAATTCCATGTGTATCTAGTCGAACTATGGCATGACCGACTATCTCGCTCAAGGTAGATCTAAAATCATCTTGTTCGATTCTAGCAAGCTCTGGGAGGAAGTAAGAGCGATGATGCATGTCATCCCATGGCCTATATGAACGATTCATGGACTCTAAGATTTCTTCATCAGAAGATAAATTATCATCAAGGAAATCATGCGAGCAAGACGATGAGGTGGCCCATATGGGCCGAAGAACAGGATCCTACTCGTCCGTTTGCGAGGGGACAGGATTTGGGTCGACAGTAGATTCAAGAACATCCTGATACGCTATCTCTATCTCTGACAGTGGAATTTCCATTCCAATATGAAACTAACCTTCATAATACAAGGTCAGGGAAGGTAGGGTCTAAGGATTGTTAAAATACTAAGTGCGGAAAGGAACATAACTCATTGACGAAGCAGACCTACTAGACATGGCATAGATATGATGAATTGGTGCCACGAAATAAAAGGTACCAATAAGGGAGGAATACATTCTGACACCAATATCCTCAGTTGTTGGATGATAATTGTCAATCATGACGATCAAAGGTCCAATTGATGCATTGGGACTAGCATGCGCAAAGGATAACTAATCGATCATCATGATTTTCCCCTCGTGAGGAAAACATAAAGTACAGAAAAGGGACAACACAACTGTAGTCATGGAATAAGTCCAGTTATGCCCTAGTAATAAGTTATAGTCAATTGGCGCATCAACCACCTCGACATCCACCTCCACTATCTTCCCACCTAACTAGACCAGAAAGGTAGGAAGAATATCATTGGGACGAAAAGAATGACCATCAAATGTGGTCAACATACTCGGATATCGAGAGAGGTTTGGAGAGCCAATGAATTTCCAACAGGTTAGTGTTGGCAGCCAACTAACTTTTTCCTATCGTCTATAAGCTTCCTACACCTATGTCTTGCAAACATAGAAGTTTTGTCGCAATTTCGAATAAATGACACTTTCATTGCTTGCGAAATTTACACATTTATTTTTCGTTAAGTTTTCACGACTGTAAGTGTGAAAACTTCTCCGTTTGAAGTCACATTTCGATCACTATCTGAACTGTCATGATCTTTTATTGATATTCCTAATGCGCTTACCTGTTGTTTATCATTATGTGGCTGAAAGGACTTTTTAACTATGCTCATTGGACATTTTTTATATTGATTGAATAACTTGATTTTATTAAGTTTGTGAGGCATTGAGCATATATATTTATACTTTTTATGACTTGCCTAATCATTGATTCTATGAATTGCATAGGGGTCATGATTTTTTTTTTTTTTTATATATGATATGATCCTTATGCTAATCTTTTTATAACTTTTGGCTTGTCAAAAATATGATTTCGATCGGCACATTGGTTAAACATTTATACAATGGCGCATGGTTAACATTTGGGGTTGGTTTCATGTTGAATGTCAATGGTTTGAAAAAATATAGTTGATTTGGCGCGTTGGCATAACACTCACCATTTGATTCTTTGGTTGGCCAAATGATATGGTTTTTGAGCTATGCTATGATTGTTTGAACAGATGTGGAACTTGGCGGTTGTACTTTACCATAGCTATTGTGCATGGCGGTGAATAAATCCACCACCCTCGCATGCACGCATTAATGCTTTCCCCCTTTGATCGTTCATTGTTGTTAGGCCGAATAACTCTGCTCCTGTGCGTTGGTGAATTCGAGCCCTACCCTTACCATGTGCTCGATTCATGGCACCAGTCATCCGAGTTGAACCTAATGGGAGCCAAACTCTGTTGACGTTTGACAGTGCCTGCAGTGACCTCGAGGAAAATGGGTGGCTTCCATTTATACAAAGATTCGAGGGTTTTAACCTCTGCATAGCTCGACAATTTTCCATGACCTTTGATGGCTGTCGAGCCAAGGTCAACGATATTCAATTGGAAATTGATGAACAATTTATCAGTCTTGCTATGGGTTTGCCTACCACTAGAAAATGATGGTCCAAGAATTGCAAAGTAGAGGAGGTCCCATGGACACTGCTCTTCCAGTCGTGCAAAATCACCTCCTGTGATAAAGGTATGCTCGTGACCATGCTTAAACAATGTTGGCACAATTTATTGATGATAATCAAACAGTTTATCACATGTGAGGGTCGGTATGGGTTTATGTTCCTACACCACCTGCGTTTGCTTATGGTTTTTATGGGTTATCAGCTCAATATTCCCTATTATTTGCATAGAAGCCTATTTAAAATTTCAAAGAAGTACAAAAGAAACCAGGCTGATAGTAGCCTTTTTCATTATGGGCTGGTGAAGCTTATTGTTGTCTGTCATTTGAGTCTGCACGGGGATTGTTGGAGCAATTTCATGGCTTGCAATGATTTCGAGAGTTCGAGCTCCACAGGTTGAAAAACCTGTGGTGAGTGAGGTCGAGGTTGTACCCCCATTACCCTACCATATCCTTCTACCTAAACCTTCGGCTGACCTTCCTATCGACTCACCCCACACTGTGACTAAGAGTGTTGATACTGTTAAACCTATGGGAAAAAAACACAAATCAAACCTCACTGTAAACGCCAAAGGGAGAAAGAATTCACGTTCAATTTCGCGTGGATGGAAATAAATAAGCCAAAACCTCCCGTCGCGCCAAACCCTATCGTATTAAGTGAGGACTCTGATTCAGAAGTGGAGCGTTTCTTGGCTAGCGAATACCCCTATTCGCAAGGTCTGTGTCCCGAACCTTCGTATGACTTTGTGTCAAACCTACCCCCCTTCCTACAGGACGACCCTAACTACCCAGGCATTAAGTTACCTTGTGAAACCCTCGGTCATATGGCCAAATCCTCCCCTGCTCTGTCTAAACCTACCGTGTCACCATGTGATCAATGCAATGCATGGTTAGAGCGATACTATAATGATGTTCTGATTCTCCAGTCAAAGATTCAATCTTTGGAGGACCAGATTGCAACCCTAACCAGTCAAAAGGCCAAGCTACAAGCGACAGATAAGAAACAAAAGACGAATGGCTCCATCTTATTTAAAAATGTGGAATCAGCCACGGCTGTTGTGAATTCCAAGCTGGCATAATTGAATAGCCCCGTCGTCACACAGGTATGATTAATATCAATTGTTTTTGTAAATAATCCACGTTTATATAATGATTTGATTTCGGTTTTAAACAACTCTGTTCATTTCGTTTGAATGGCTCTGTTACATTGCATGCATTCTATATATGTATTGGATTTGAATAAAACAAATTTCGATTCAATATACGATATGGTTATTCCCAGTTTAGCAATCATTAGATTTCGATTGGATTTGAGTGGTATGTTTTGAGATCTGATTGACTAGTTTATAAAATTAATGGTTTGCCTCCAAATGATTGGGTTTGTATCATGCTGAGTTTGGATTTGTTTATGATCCATGTGCTATAGTTGATAAACGGTTTGATTGAGTTTGATTGTTACAATCTTGCCCGTATTCGATTTCATTATCATTGGTATGCTAGGACTGGTAAATGTTTCGGGAGAATACCTGTTACGATGACGTTCTATATTTGATTGATTCCAAGTCAATTGACCTGGTTTCTTTGATGAAAACAATGCGCTCAAATGACATCCTATCTCGAATTGGAAATGAATCTGAATCGTAACAATTGGGTGAAAATTCTTAGCTAAATCGATTCGTTTTTGTTCTAAGTTGGCAAATTCGTTTTACGAATCGATTTCAGATTATAATTGATGCTCTGTATTTTAAATTGTGAAATGAATCGGTCAAACTCTGTTGCGATCCGTTTGATTAAAATGATTGTGATCAAAATTAATCGATCCTGTCCGTTGACTGTGCATGAATCAGTAATCGAAATCTATGACAAATCATGTTTGATTGATCCTGTCACGTTTTGGTTATGTGTCGGTTATGGTTTGAATTCATTCACAGCATAAATATTTTTGATTTACAATTATCGTGATCATCCTGTTCGATGCCAGTATGACAAAGCGTTTTCTATTTGTTATGTTTTCGATTGAATATCGAAATGATTTCATTCGATTTGTTGAGACACGATTATGATGCTGTTACATGTAATTTCATTTACCCGACTTATAACGATAATCGAAACAAAGTAGTTCTTTCTTTGTATTCGATTAAATGATTTGAATCTTGTTTCTATATCGTTACAGCTATAACAAGTGGAAAATGGTTGTGTTGGATTAGATCGTATCACATACGATATGTTTCATTATCAGTTTCAATTGGATATGAAACAATTTTATTACTTTTCGATTATGAATCTGAAGACCCGATTTTGTGGTAACGAAACAACAGAGTCTTCCTCTCTCTGTTGTTGATTGAATCATTTTGATCCTGTTTAATGATGAATGATAAAATCATTTTGATTCGTTTTCAAGTAATCATTGGAAGATAATTGGTTGTTAATTCAATTTGATTTTATTAAAATGATTTGATTTGGTTTCAATTCTGATTCTGTATATTATTTTAGACTAGCTACAGAATCGGGTGATTCTGTAGTTAAGTCTGTGGAATTAGATTTTCATTGTTTTGCTCATAAAATATCTCTGTAACTTGTTATTTTTGGTCCATTTCAAGTGAATTCAAAATTTCATTGGATTGGATGGACAGTTTAGAGGATATTTGAAATATTTTAAGTTCATTTTAGTTCCTAGTTTAGTTGATTTTGGGAATATCTTCCCAGATTATGTAAACAGTTTGATACTATCCACGGGGAGGTTTTACCCTGTGGAAAAACTTATAAATACTTATTATTTTTGTAATAATGATCATCCTCATTCGTGGGAGAACAAGGATATGGAATTTTAATACAGACTGAG
>ML786940.1:248331-282174 GCA_009831015.1 Picea engelmannii
TTAAAGTAGTTTAGTTTAGTTTTAGTTTAATTTGTTTAGTTTGTTTAGTTTGTTTTATTTATTGTTAGTTAGTTTTAGTTTGTTTTAATTGTTTTAGTTAGATTAGTTAGTTTAGATTAGTTTTCTCTTTGGTTTTCTTAAGAGCTTAGAGCGGCCAACGGAGCCGCAAAACCCGTCAGGGTGGTTCATTTTAAACGGCTTGGGTTATTAGACAACCCCAGACCGGTTCCACTCTCTCAATTGATGGACAATCAATTTCACCCGTCAACAAATCGTGCTAGAAGGAGGGCCCAAACTTAATTAATGGCACGAGGCAGTCGCAAGACTCCACCCCCTAATCGCTCACCTATAGTGAATAGAAGCCGTTCACTTGATAATATTCCCCTTCAAACAACAACTACTTCAACTGATGATCCTCAGATCACAGTTGAGCCAACAACCCCTAATCCTACACATGGTGACCTACAAGAGATTGTATGCCAATCTCTTATTAAAACACACAGTGCCTTAGCTCGTCTTAGGCAACCAAACCGTCTGTGGGGTCAACCTTTGGACTTCTCTGATATCAGAGAAAAATTAGGTGACACTAACCTCACTGTGAATCCTTTAGATCCAATCTTAAATCCTGCTGCAAGAGGATCTGGGATACCTCCTTCACCACCTCCATCATCTCCTTCCTCTTCTGGAGGAGATTCTTCTGATGAAGGCAATTCACCTTCTCATCCTTCCACACCCACTACCCCAATGGAAAATCAGAACAACCCTGCTAGACCCTGGCTTGATCAGGATGTTGTAGCTGTACCTGGAGCCCAACACCCTTTACCTAAGCACCCAGAGAAATGGCTTCCCAAGTTTGATCCTGATTCAAAACAAATAGCTAAAGATCATATCAAAAAATTTATGTTAGCCATTAGGCTCTGCAATGTTGAACATGAAGACGTTGTCTGTAGGTTATCCCCTTACACTTTCGAGGGTAATGCATCCACATGGTACTTTGCCCAACAACCACATACCATCGTGTCTTGGGAAAAGTTTGAGTCATGCTTTTTGGAAACATTCGGAGACGGTAAACCTCTGGAAGTCCTGGTCATGGATCTTTCTAGCTTAAGAATGAACCCAAAAGAAAAAGTTAAAGACATTAATCAAAGATTCTTAACACTTAAAAACCGAATCCCTGCAGATTCTATGCCTCCTGAAAGTCTTATAATAGCTTACTACACTAAATCTCTACATCAAAGTATAGCTATTTGGGTTAAACGATCCAAGAAAGATACGTTGTTACAAGCCTTCGAGGAGGCCACCCAGATTGAAAAATACATACTTAGCCTTAAGGACTCTTCCAACAACGAAACAGAGGCTAGTCCTGCTCCCAAAAAGAAGATTGAAATTCTCTCCAGACCCACTCAAAGTAAAACACAACCTAAAAACTCTGATTTGGAAAATTTAACTAAAGTTGTTCAAAAACTATCAAATCAAGTTACAGACTTAAAAAGGTCAACTGAAGAAGCTTCCTCGAGTAAAGGACCCTACAAAACTCCTTTCTGGAAAGCTTTTCCTACCAACCGACCTAGTCCAACCACCGAGGGCCTTAACCTAGAGAGTTTGCAATGTGCTCTTCAAACAATTCTAGAAGACCAAGATAACTTGATACCCCCTGATATCCCTCAGGAAGTAGTTGAACAAGAAATGGTTCAAGAAGAAGAGTCTTCTCCAAACATCTTTGGACACTTCTTGGATAGCCTATTTCAAGCTAACTTTGAGACTGTTCACCCTTATAACACTAGGAGTACGACAACAAACAAGCCTTCTACTGAAAACACTACAACTTCGCCTCCAAAGCCATCTAAATCAGCAGAAACTAAACAGAGTAATGTGAACCCCAACTTAGATTATGATGTTGTTGAAGATCTTAAAAAGTTAAGGGCTAACATTTCTATTTATGAGTTGTTGAAGTTTCCATTTTTGTTACAAAAAATGTTGCAAAATATTTCAGAGAATGGAAAGAATGGTAATTCGAGTGGTAACAAGGTTGTGCAAAGCAAAGTCCCTCAGAAGACTTCCACTAAAAATAATCCTAATCCTCAAGATAAAGGAAGCCTTCCGGTAGCTCTTGTAAATAATGTAAATAATGTAAATAATGTAGATAAAGTAGCATTAGAAAATGTGAGTAAGAAGCCACATGTTATTACCCCTAGTACTCGCAAAAATGTACCTCCTTTTCTTTTAACTTTCGAGATTTTCAACAGAAATGTGCATAATTGTATGGTGGACTCAGGGGCGTCGTCCAATGTGATGCCTTGGTCTGTCTGCCAAAAGATTAACGTTGAAGTGGAACCATCTACTTTAAAAATCATACAACTTGATCGGACAAATGTTAAAGTTATAGGCGAACTAAAAAATGTATTGATTAGATTATCGTCTAACCCTAAGGTTCATCAAGTTATTGATATAATCGTTGTGGATATTCCAGAAGTGTATGGTCTATTTTTAAGCAGGGACTGGTCGGAGCAGCTACATGGTTACTTCACAATAGATTGGTCTCACTTATGGCTCCCAGAGAATGGAAATCCCAACAAGATTAAAGTGAATCGTGAGCGCTACCTTAAATTCACGGTCACAGATTTGAACGATCCTAATGAACCATATACACCTTCTGCTGATTCACCCGAAGTCCAAGGCATGGATACCTTCTTCAGAAATTTCATGGCCGAAGCCTCACCTATCATCAATCCAGAACAATAGTCCGAGATCATAGCATATGTGCAAGCAACAACTTCTACGCAACAGTTCCATGAGCCCGATGGAAATCAAATTTCGTCTTTATATTTCGATGGTTCTAAGTCTAAAGAAGGAGATGGTGCAGGATGCATCATTATCAATCTGGCAGGTAACAAGACATTAATGGCTTGTAGACTAGAATTTGAATGTACTAACAATACTGCAGAATATGAGGCTTTGCTGCAAGGTCTCAGAAAATCTCTGGACATGAACATTCAAAATCTTGTTGTATTTGACGACTTTGAAATAGTGGTTAGACAGGTAAGAGATTCTATACACTGTCTTTCCCTGCATCTCAAAAGCTACCAGTCTGAGGTATGGAATCTTATGAACAAATTTTATGCATTCAATATAAATTCCATTCCTAGATCAAATAATGTTGAAGCCGATTTACTAGATAATGTAGCTTCTAAACTTCTTCCTGCAGAAGGCTTATCCCCAAATGCATTCTCCGTCGAGCTATTGTTTCGACCATCTGTTCCTGACAATATCACTAACTGGAGAGTATTTGACGATGATCAGCAAATCATTGACTTTCTGCACATGGAAGAAACCTTTCAAGGCGTGGTGATAGATGAATGCACACACGACGACAATTTGTACGACTTTACGGTAATACCTGATCCAAAATCTCCCGAAATTCTATCGGATATGGTAAACTCGATACCCAAATCCTTAGTTAGATTAGAAAAGTTTTATGATTTTGAAGATAAATTTAAGAAGACGGTCAATTGTAAAACCAATAGTTGCTCGTTGTCTTATGAAAAAGTGAACTTAGGAACTGATGAAAAACCTCAATGCATTAATTTAGGATTGGGATGTTCTCGAAAAGAAAAAGTTGCATTCATTAAATTATTCAAATAATTTAAAGATGTCTTCGCATGGACGTACGATGATCTCAAAACTTTCGATCCTAATATCATACAGCATGTCATCCCGATGAAACCCCAAACCTTACCCTTCCAACAGAAATTGAGGAAAATGCATCCTAAACTTGAACCGACCGTTCAAAAAGAATTGAATAAACTCCTAAGAGCTAAAATAATCTTTCCTATTAGACACACTCAATGGGTGTCCAACCTTGTCCCAGTGCGGAAGAAAAATGGGGAAATCCGACTTTGTGTCAATTTCCGAAACCTCAATAGAGCACCTGACAAAGATAATTATCTTGTCCCGCCCATGGAACAGATCCTTCAACAGGTATCTAGTTCCGAGAGGCTATCCTTATTGTATGGTTTCTCTGGATACAACCAAGTCCTGATGTCTCCACCATACCAACTGAAAACTACCTTCCGTACCCCGTGGGGCACTTATGCTTATTGCAAAATGCCCTTTGGATTGATTAATGTTGGTGCTACCTTTCAGAGAGCAATGGAAATTTCTTTTCGAGGCTTAATCAATTAGTCCATCGTAGTTTACTTAGATGATGTGACTGTATTTTCAAAAAACAAAGACGATCATCTAACTCACTTACGAGCCGTTCTGCTACGATGTCGTAAATACGGCATCTCCCTGAACCCCAAGAAGTCCATCTTTGCAGTAGAACAGGGTAAACTTCTAGGATTCATTGTGTCTAGTGATGGGATGATTATTGACCCCGAAAGGACTCAAGTCATCGCCAAACTTCCCCCACCTACATCCAAAAAATCCATGCAATCTTTCTTAGGCCAAATTAACTTCATGAGAAGATTTGTCCCCAGCTTCTCCGAAATGGTCAGACCCTTGCAGAACCTAATTAAGAAAGCAACCCAATATCACTGGGGATCCCCATAAAACCAAGCTTTTAATGCCATAAAGAAGGCCATAATAGACGCTCCGTCTCTCATGAGCCCTGAATTCTCTCAAGATTTTACACTCTATACTTTTGCCTCTGATCGTTCCTATGCCGCCGTCTTAACTCAGAAGAATGTCGATAACAATGAAGTACCCATCGCCTTTATGAGCTCTACTTTCAAAGGTGTTGAACTTAACTACCCAGCGTTCGATCGACAAGCCTACACTATTTTCAAAGAAGTTAAGCATTTTCGGTCCTATCTTTTGAAGTCAAGGACGAAAGTCATTGTCCCCTACCCTATCGTGAGAAACATGTTAGTGCAGAAGGAGTTAGGAGAGAAGAGAGCCAACTGGTTCACCTCCTTGCAGGAGTATGACTTAGAAATCACCCCATCTCAGATCATGAGAGGCCAAGGGTTGTGTAAGTTGGTTGTTGATTCAAAAACTGGACAGCAAGAAGATAGTGATAAGTCAAACCTAGTACAAGGCGATCAAAGCCTAATCTGTTGTGCACAAAACCTTGTTAGTCCTTGGTACGACGATATAAGATTTTGTCTTGAACATGGATCAGCCCCCCGTCACCTTGACCCCGCTAAAAGAAGAGCGCTGAGACTGAAGTCTGCCTCCTTTCATCTGGTTAACGGTATCTTGTTTCGTTAGAGTTTTGACAGCGTACTTATGCGTTGTCTTGAAAAGGACGAAGCAGAAAAAGTCTTGCTCGAGTTGCATGCAGGAGAAGCTGGTGGCCACTTCGGTGGTGACACCACTGCTCATAAGGTTCTGAGAGCTGGTTATTACTGGCCCACGCTTTTTAGAGACGTCCATGCCTTGTGTCGTAAATGTATCATCTGTCAGAAAGCATTAGGGCGGTTGCAAAAACCATCCTTTCCTTTGCAACCTGTTTCAGTGGATTCTCCTTTCCAGCAATGGGGCCTTGATATCATAGGTCCTATTAACCCTCCGTCCTCGCAACAGCACAAGTATATTGTGACAGCCACGGATTACTTTACTCGATGGTATGAAGTTGATGTGCTAAGAACTGTCAACACCAGTCAGGTAATTGCCTTCCTAAATTCGAATATCATCACTCGTTTCGGTATCCCTGACTGTCTAGTCTTTGATAACGCTTCATAATTTTCTTCTCTTGAGATGACCGAGTTCACTTTGGAAAAATGAATTAAGTTGAAGTTTTCTGCTAGTTACTACCCTCAGGGCAACGGATTAGCAGAATCGACAAACAAGAACTTGATCAAAATAATCAAGAGAACTGTGTCTGAAAATCATAAGAATTAGCACAATGCACTACTGAACGCACTATGGGCTGATAGGGTAACACCCAAAGCCGCTATAGGTAACTCCCTTTTTTTTCTTGTTTATGGCAGAGAAGCTATTCTGCCACCTCACATTCTTCTTCCTTCACTTTAGTTGTCACAAAAAGTTCAAGAAGAAGATTGTCCCCCTTTAGAAATCCGCATTAACGCTTTGATGAAGTTGGAAGAAGTAAGAGCCCAAGCTAAGCATAAGTTAGATCAACATCAACAATTGATTAAAAGCTGGTTCAATTCTAATTCTGCTTCTGATAGGAATTTTGAAGTAGGCAATCTCATCTTGAAGTGGGACAAACCTCACGAAGGAAAGGGTGAGCACACCAAGTTTCAAAACTTATGGCTTGGACCATTTTTAATTGTTGAAAAGTTGGGTCCTAGTTCTTTTCGATTGCAGAATCTCGAAGGGCAGCTTGACACCTACCCAGTGAATGGCCAAGCCCTGAAAAGATTCTTTGCATGATAACTACCCTTGTATATTATGTACATATTTTTCTTTTATTTTGTTTTCTCATTTGCTTTATGTTTGATTTTGATTTGAATTTATCAGTTTTTGTGTTTTTTGAACAATACACATACCTGTATACTGAGCCATTCAGACAAAGACGATTAGAGATTTTCTTCGCTTAAATAACTTCTGAAAAATCTGTACAAACATCAATGATATATTGCTGAAACTGATATCTATGTTGGAAAAATTATGTTGTTTGAAAGAAGTTTATTGATTTCAATCTCTGAGCAAAGTTTGTCATGATCATCTATTATCTTTTTTACGCTGTCCCATTTCCGTAAAGGAATGACTCAAAAAAGATGTCTCCCTGTCGTAGGAAGTTGTTTTTATAAATAAAACATCTCTAGAGATGAATAAAGGACAGTGCAAAAAATTCTGATGAGGTCTGAAAAAATATGTTAAAATATTAAAATTTCCAGTGTCACCCCGCTCAACTATATACCTTTGAAAAACAAAATAAAATATGAATAAGAGCTGGGGAAGTGTTTGTAAATCCGTCGGGATACTGAACAGGTCTGCTGGCAGCCGGTAAATGCAAGCATGGCGCCAAGACAACTTCGTCGGGGTACTGAACAGGCCTGCTGACAGCGAAGCAATGTCGGGTACATGAAAATATGCAAAAAATTATAAGAAACCTCTTTAATGTCCTTTATTCTGATCCAGAACTTCTTGACAGGATACAGACGTCAGAGTGGGTTAAATGGCAACCCTGTCGAGGCTATGGAAGCCTGCTGGCAGCAGTGGCTATGCCAACAGTATTGAAGATTTTATCTTTAATATCGTAACTTGTTGATCTTGGTTGTCATCTTTTAAAACACTGCTAGGAAAAATGATTAATGATGATGTTAGTACGATTTTCTGGTTGTTATTTTTGAGTTTGAAATTTTCTTTGCTTTCCTAAATCTGAATTTGTTTCTCTTGATAGAGATAACTGCTTCTACCAGTGTGTCGCCATTGTTGGCAGCCAACTAACTTTTTCCTATCGTCTATAAGCTTCCTACACCTATGTCTTGCAAACATAGAAGTTTTGTCGCAATTTCGAATAAACGACACTTTCATTGCTTGTGACATTTACACATTTATTTTTCGTTAAGTTTTCACGACTGTAAGCGTGAAAAATTCTCCGTTTGAAGTCACATTTCGATCACTATCTGAACTGTCATGATCTTTTATTGATATGCCTACTGTGCTTACCTGTTGTTTATCATTATGTGGCTGAAAGGACTTTTTAACTATGCTCATTGGACATTTTTTATATTGATTGCATAACTTGATTTTATTAAGTTTGTGAGGCATTGAGCATATAGATTTATACTTTTTATGACTTGCCTAATCATTGATTCTATGAATTGCATAGGGGTCATGATTTATTTTTGTTTTTATATATGATATGGTCCTTATGCTAATCTTTTTATAACTTTTGGCTTGTCAAAAATATGATTTCGATCGACACATTGGTTAAACATTTATACAATGGCGCATGGTTAAAATTTGGGGTTGGTTTCATGTTGAATGTCAATGGTTTGAAAAACTATAGTTGATTTGGCGCGTTGGCATAACACTCACCATTTGATTCTTTGGTTGGCCAAACGATATGGTTTTTGAGCTATGCTATGATTGTTTGATTAGATGTGGAACTTGGTGGTTGTACTTTACCATAACTATTGTGCATGGCGGTGAATAACTCCACCACCCTCGCATGCGCGCATTAATGCTTTCCCCCTTTGATCGTTCATTGTTGTTAGGCCGAATAACTCTGCTCCTATGCGTTGGTGAATTCGAACCCTACCCTTACCATGTGCTCGATTCATGGCACCAGTCGTCTGAGTTGAACCTAATGGGAGCCAAACTCTGTTGATGTTTGACAGTGCCCGCAGTGACCTCGAGGAAAATGGGTGGCTTCCATTTATACAAATATTCGAGGGTTTTAACCTTTGCGTAGCTTGACAATTTTCCATGACCTTTGATGGCTGTTGAGCCAAGGTCGGCGATATTCAATTGGAAATTGATGAATATTTTATCAGTCTTTCTATGGGTTTTCCTGCCACTGGACAACGATGGTCCAATAATTGCAAAGTAGAGGAGGTCCCATGGACACTGCTCTTCCAGTCGCGCAAAATCACCTCCTGTGATAAAGGTATGCCCGTGACCATGCTTAAACAACGTTGGCACAATTTATTGATGATAATCAAACAGTTTATCACCTGTGAGGGTCGGTACGGGTTTATGTTCCTACACCACCTGCGTTTGCTTATGGTTTTTATGGGTTATCAGCTCAATATGCCCTATTATTTGCATAGAAGCCTGTTTAAAATGTCAAATAAGTACAAAAGATACCAGGCTGATAGTAGCCTTTTTCATTATGGGTTGGTGAAGCTTATTGTTGTCTGTCATTTGAGTCTGCACGAGGATTCTTGGAGCAATTTCGTGGCTTGCAATGATTTCGAGAGTTCGAGCCCACCACAAGTTGAAAAACCTATGGTGAGTGAGGTCAAGGTTGTACCCCCAGTACCCTACCATATCCTTCTACCTAAACCCTTGGCTGACCTTCCTATCGAATCACCCCACACTGTGACTAAGACTATTGAGACTGTTAAGCCTATGGGGAAAAAGCACAAAGCAAACCTCACTGCAAACGCCAAAGGGAAAAAGAATGCACGTTTAATTTCGCAGATGGCAAGAAATAAGCCAAAACCTCCTGTCACGCCAAACCCTATCGTATTGAGTGAGGACTCTGATTCAGAAGTGGAGCATTTCTTGGCTAGCGGATACCCCTATTCGCAAGGTCTGTGTCCCGAACCTTCGTATGACTTTGTGTCAAACCTACCCCCCTGCCTACAGGACGACCCTAACTACCCAGGCATTAAGTTACCTTGTGAAACCCTCAGTCATATGTCCAAATCCTCCCCTGCTCTGTCTAAACCTACAGTGTCAGCCTGTGATCAATGCAATGCATGGTTAGAGAGATACTATAATGATGTTCTGATTCTCCAGTCAAAGATTCAATCTTTGGAGGACCAGATTGCAACCCTAACCAGTCAAAAGGCCAAGCTACAAGTGACAGATAAGAAACAAAAGACGACCGGCTCCATCTTGTTTAAAAATGTGGAATCAGCCACGACTGTTGTGAATTCCAAGCTGGCGTAATTGAATAGCCCCATCGTCACACAGGTATGATTAATATCAATTGTTTTTGTAAATAATCCAGGTTTATATAACGATTTTATTTCGGTTTTAAACAAATCTGTTCATTTCGTTTGAATGGCTCTATTACATTGCATGAATTCTGTATATGGACTGGCTTTGAATAAAACAAATTTCGATTCAATATACGATATGGTTATTCCCAGTTTAGCAATCATTAGATTTCGATTGGATTTGAGTGGTATGTTTTGAGATCTGATTGACTAGTTTATAAAATTAATGGTTTGCCTCCAAATGATTGGGTTTGTATCATGCTCAGATTGGATTTGTTTATGATCCGTGTGCTATAGTTGATAAACGGTTTGATTGAGTTTGATTGTTACAATCTTACCCGGATTCGATTTCATTATCATTGGTATGCTAGGACTGGTCAATGTTTCGAGAGGATACCTGTTACGATGTTGTTCTATATTTGATTGATTCCAAGTTAATTGRCCYTGTTTCTTTGATAAAAACAATACGCTCAAATGACATCTGCATCATAACAATTGGGTGAAAATCCTTAGCTAAATCGATTCGTTTTTGTTCTAAGTTGGCAAATTCGTTTTACGAATCGATTTYAGATTATAATTGATGCTCTRTATTTTAAATTGTGAAATGAATCGGTCAAACTCTGTTACGATCCATTTGATTMAAAYGATTGTGATCAAAATTRATCGRYCWTGTYYKYTSRCTGTGCAAGRATCARTAATCGAAATCTATGACAAATYCTGTTTGATTGATCCTGTCACAKTTTTGGTTATGTGTCGGTTATGGTTTGAATTCATTCACARCSTAAATMTTTTTKATTTACARTTATYGTGATCATCCTGTTCGATGCMAGTATRAYGAAGCGTTTGCTATTTGTTATSTTKTCGAKTGAATATCRAAAYGATKTYATTCGATTTGTTGAGACACRATTATGATGTTGTTACATGTRATTTCATTTACCCGACTTRTAACGATAATCRAAACAAAGTAGTTMTTTMTTTGYATTCGATTAAATGATTTGAATCTTGTTGCTATATCGTTACAGCTATAACAAGTGGAAAATGGTTGTGTTGGATTAGATCGTATCACATACGATATGTTTCATTATCAGTTTCAATTGGATATGAAACAATTTTATTACTTTTCGATTATGAATCTGAAGACCCGATTTTGTGGTAACGAAACAACAGAGTCTTCCTATCTCTGTTGTCGATTGAATCATTTTGATCATGTTTAATTTTGAATGATAAAATCATTTTGATTTATTTTCAAGAAATCATTGGAATATAATTGGTTGTTAATTCAATTTGATTCTATTAAAAAGATTTGATTTGATTTCAATTATGATTCTGTATATTATTTTAGACTAACTACAGAATCAGGTGATTCTGTAGCTAAGTCTATGGAATCAGATTTTCATTGTTTTGCTCATAAAATATCTCTCTAACTTGTTATTTTTGGTCCATTTCAGGTGAATTTGAAATTGCATTGGATTGGATGGACAGTTTAGAGGATATTTGAAATATTTTAAGTTCATTTTAGTTCCTAGTTTAGTTGATTTTGGGAATATCTTCCTAGATTATGTAAACTGTTTGATACTATCCACAGGGAGGTTTTACCCTGTGGAGAAACTTATAAATACTTATTATTTTTGTAATAATGATCATCCTCATTCATGGCAGAACAAGGATATGGAATTTTAATACAGACTGAGGCAGAATTTGATGTTCTGTTACAACTTTAGCTTCTCATGATATCAATATTTTGTTTCAAGTTATGTGTATCAATTTGTATTTGGTTAATGACTACTTTAGATATCTTAATCTTTTGCAAATGATATAATTTAATCAATATTATCTATATCTGATTTCTTCTAGTATTTAGAAAACATAGCAATTTCTTGATTCAGTTTGTGAACGACAGATTTCTCTTCTTCATTGATTGAATTATTAAGTATAAGTTTTTGCATAACAGGTTTCCCTTATTGCAGAGATTTATAAATCATATAATTGTTATGATTTTTTATGTCTTGTTTGTCCTGTAAATAAACTCAAAGAGCATTGCAGCCTATCGTTTACGAAAAGCTTCTGGACCATCCGGTGTGAGTTTACTTCCTCCGACCAGCTTTGAAGTCAACATACACAGGGCAAATTTGGAGTGTTTCGAGGTCAGTTTGTCATTTATTTGTTTAGTATATTTGTTAGTATTTTTAGTTAGATATATATGTTTAGTATATTAGATTGTTTAATTTCAGTAATTTTTATTTCTTATTTATAAAAAATCAACAAAAACATATTTCGTTGTCTTAGGGCAGAATATAATGAGTTTTGGAGGTTTTAATTAAATCTGTAGATTGTTTATATTGTACATTTTGTGAATAAGTGATATTGAAGTTAGTAATTAGATAGTTGATTAGAGTTAGTATAATATTAATTAGTAGATTGTATATAGAATAGTTAAAGTAGTTTAGTTTAGTTTTAGTTTAATTTGTTTAGTTTGTTTAGTTTGTTTTATTTATTGTTAGTTAGTTTTAGTTTGTTTTAATTGTTTTAGTTAGATTAGTTAGTTTAGATTAGTTTTCTCTTTGGTTTTCTTAAGACCTTAGAGCGGCCAACGGAGCCGATAAACCCATCAGGGTGGTTCATTCCAAACGACTTGGGTTATTAGACAACCACGGACCGGTTCCACTGTCTCAGTTGACGGACGGTCAGTTTCGCCCGTCAACAGTTAGGGACATCATGCACATTTCAGTGCCTTCAACAATAACAATACGTTTGATGGTATACTTTGAGTAATTCACATGGATTTGAAAGGCCATGTGGTAAGGCAAATGGGGCTTCACATCCTTGATGTCAAACTTGATAACATTAGAGCCACAGAGGTCTAGAGATCCTATCGCAGATAAAAAGACATTCCTTTGTGAAAGACACATCTGGAGTACCTCCAAAGTCAACATCGTGCAAGGGGTTTGACCCAGATCCTCAACAATAGAGTAGTTCTAGGAATCCCTAGCATTAGGGTTGTGGGTAGAGCGTTTGAGTACTTCTTTCAGAATATGAGGTGGAGACTCTCAATTTTTTATCTATAAAGGTGTATCTATAGGAGGGGGAGACTCTAGACCTAGAACAACCTGTGAATAACTGTAATCGCGAGACCGAGTGGCTACATTAATATGAGACTTGACCATATTTATGCATAGACAATCACCATCATGCACTGGTGTGCTTTGACTCCCACTCACCACATTTTCGACATTAGAGGAGCTTGAGGCCATATGTTGATTATGTGGAAAAGGATTAGTCAGCACAATGGGCGGTACAGATAAAAGCCTCACAACTTCTTTGAGTTTGGGGTAGAAGTGGGTAAGGTGATCATCAATATAAAGCTTACAAGGGAATTTCACCTTCCGTCTCTCTTTCTTTCCCTCACCAGCATTAAACTTCAATCTATCATTGTTAGCATTGTCCTTGGGTTTATTATAATTATTCCTCCCACCCTTAATCCACATCGTTTCTTTTTATTCCCTCCTGGTTGTTGGTTACCATTCGGATTGGTCGACGACTACACAAAATGAACATTTGTCGAATGAGTGGGAGTGGAGGACACAGATGAAGCTTGTCCTTCTACAAACTGGCTTAGAAACAAATCTTTAACTGGCTTGTCATTGAGTCTATAGATTTAACATTTGTGAAGCCTATAATGCCATCGGCATGAGGCCATAGATTTTGTCTAGGATCATAGTTTGAACTCGATGTGTCAGGAAGAATCTCGTATAACATCTGAGACTGAGAATATATGAGATCTAACTACTAGGATTTAAAAATCGCTTCCTCTTCAGATGTTACCCCGGATGTATAAACATCCTTCAAAATATAAGGAAGTAAAGACTTCAGAAACCATTCCTATAGGAACTTTGGAGGAATGTAGGATTTGATCAACCTCTTCCGTTTGTGCCACTCTTGGATGTGATCCAAGATATGCATGGATTTGTCCTAGTGGAGTGCCGATAAAAGTTCTATGTCGGCGTCGTAACGAACAAGAAATTGGAAGTGGTTGAGAAAAACTAAAACCATATGATTAAAATTCATGTACATCCCCCATGGTAGCTCTATATACCATTTCACTGCAAACCCCATGAGGGCGAGTTGAAACAATCTTAAATGAATAGAATCTCCGTTAAGGGAATTGGAAGAGCACAAAACATGAAAAGTAGTGTTATGATCACTAGGATCCTCACCATTCTTTCCATCGAATTTCAGAATATCCAAAGGAAGCTTGGTGGGGATGGTGGGCCATTTCAGGTCATGATACACTGGGTCGTTCATTAATCTTGACAAGTATGAAAAATTGAGCATGGACAGAAAAGGGAGATAGGGTTACGACATCTGGCCCCAAGCTCCTGGGAAATATTGATGTTAGGGAATCACAACCCATCTAGGGTTCTGGTATGCACCATGGCCTTGTCCGAGCTTTTAAAACCCCCCTCCAAACTGATTCATAAGGGGTTGGTTGGGAACCATTCCAGTAGGAATGTTATGATGAGGGTTGCAAATATTTCCCCTAGCCAGAGTATCTCTAGGTTGGGGATTGCCAAAAGTATGAAATTGACCTCCCCCATGTGGAAATATGGAGGATAGAGGTGTATTCGTCATGCCAAATGTGTTGGTCGGAATCGGTGTGGAGAAGGTAGGTGTAAAGGAAAGAACATAAGCAACGGCTTGTTCGCCTGGTTGATTAATCCATCCAGGAGATTTAAGACTAGGATTAGACCCAGGGTGAAAGGGAGGTAGGATTATACCATAGGAGTCCTTTGGGGAATATGAGCATCGCCAAACAAGAGTGGAATATGCGGAGGAGACATGCCCCCAAGTCCAACACTAGGATTTCGATTAGATGTTGAAATGGAGGATGAAAATTGCGATGTAAAATTCGGCATACCATAAGAGAAAGGGATAGGGGCTGAAGGGATGGACTAAGTATTGTATCCCAATGAACTAAAGAGAGACCCAAAAGGGTTCATTAATATAGGATGAGTATTAACTACATGTTGGATAAGAGTGGTGATGGGAACCTCCGACACTACAACCGTAGTGGTTGAAGGCATAAAAGGAGTTCCATTAACTATGGTAGGTATGGGGGTCGAAGGACTCCCAATATATTTCAGATTTGACTTAGTACTCATACTTGTATGACCACAAGTATGGTATTTGTAGGTGTGTGTACCACATTTGATAACTTTACGCCTTTTAGAAGGAAAAGATTCAATATGCAGTGGTAATTTCAACAAATGACGAGATTTGTGAGGAAGTTTCTCAGGATCCATGATGAGTTAAGACTTGATATAAAAAAACAAATGCTAAAGTCAACTAACAATCAAAGAGCACACTAAAATAAACAAAAGTCCAATATGCACACAAACATGATAAAGTGGTTGAGAGGGGCCTCCCTCCCTAAAGTAGGTATGCCTTTCTTGAGAGGGGCCTGCGACTCCCTTAAAAAAATTAGATGTATCAGAATCAGTTATAAGGGCCCTCACGGGCTTAATAACACAGTTGGTCAGATTCTCTTGGAGAGGTAATACCCCATAAAATATCTGTGTTTTCAGACCCTTATCTGACTCAGGGTACCCGCAGAATAACCCCTGGAAGTAACCTATGTGGCTACCTATGTCAAGAAACTAAATCCACCACGATATAACCAATTCGTAGGAGAATAGTCATAATTCAGGTCCACCATATGCGAAGGGTAACAAAGTCTGAAATCTCAAAAGCACCGCCTCTTACATAGGTAAATGTACTAGAAATAACCCCATATACGAATAGATCCCAAGAAATATCTTTAACACTAAGAAGGAATTGGAGGGATATCTCCTCAACTAACTTTGTGCGACCTCGTGCTTAACTTCGGTGTGAGCGAAGCCTCCTAACGTCACCAGTTATACAATGGATTTCACCACTCCCTTAGTCAGACACATATGTTGACTTTAATAGCCTTGGATAAGTTTACTCACAAAATCCTATTCCAAGGTTCTAAATCTTAAGCTAGTTAGTGCACCCTGAAAAATAAAATTGTTTCTAATAAATTTTAAATTTATCAACATTACTTTTAGTGGATGTTTTTACTCAAAATATGTGGTCATGAAACTGATGATGTTACAACTCAGCAAGTAAAGTAAATGAATATGAATATAATGCAAAGTCCTAACTTCAATTCTCAATATATGATAATCTTTTCAAAAATGAAACTTTCAATTCAACTCTACAATTTCAAATAAGATGCAATCTTTCCATACATGTATCAAGATCGATGATAAGAACCCAAAAGATCAAATTCCATAATGCAAAATGTATTATTTTTTTATTTTCAATATAAACGAAATGAAAATGCAAGGACTGAACAACAATTTGATATATAAACCCAATTGTAAAAAAAAGAGACAAACCAAGTAGAATATAAAGAACAAACACCCAAACCAAGATGCAAGGACAACCAATGAAAAAGATGATGAGAAAGAAAAAAATGCCCGAAAATTCAACAAAAGGAAGGTTTCCTATCAATCTACAGACACTTAATAGTTATGACAGAGATCCAAGAAGACTTAGCAACCATCAAAACTTACCCAACAAACACCAAACTCAGAAATCAAGCAAAACGCGATGATGTATGCGACGGTCCAGGACAAAACTATGTATATACTCTCCCTACAGAAAGACAACTAGCGTATGTATGCGTCTGTCAAGGGAAAACCCACATATATATATTGAAACACTTCCAGGTTAAGGATAAGGCCAAGAAACTCAAACTCAAAATGAAAATAGGTTGTCAAGCAATCAAACAACAAGAAATTCAAGCTAACTGAGAGACATCAAAGGTGAAAAACAATCCAAACCATGAAAATAATATTCTATCCCCATTATGGTCGATAGTTATGCTACGAGGAAAATCACTCTATGGCATGGGGTAAACCACAACAGACATAATGACTGTAGAAATCAAGTCTATTTTCAAGTATTCTATATAAACAAAGATTCTAACAAGACAAGATAAAGAGCCTACCTCATTTGAATGTTCGAAGAAGACCACCATTGAGCGCTCGACTCGAATCTATACTCATGTAACTTGTCCTGAACAACCAAGATACACAAGCATATGGTGATAATATATTCAGTTAGCACATATAATAGCATAATCCATCAATATTGATAACAAATATTCCCATGGAATAAAAATTCAAATATTTGCAAGACATTAATTGGATGAGAAAAGAGTATTTCTATTAAAATATGGTCAACATAAGTGTTTGAATGAAAAACTTCTATGCCGGTATGTCTCAAAACCGAGAAACTAAGTCCCTTCTATATAGGCATCCACCATTTCAATCCTCCACCAAAGGAAATCTCATATAAGAGAGATAATGAGGTTCTCCATCAAAGAGGGAAGAGCTTGGGGGCTGAACAATGTGCTCAGACTTAAAAGGAGAAAGGGATGCAGACTCAATATGAAGTGAATAATTTATCCAAAGTAACTTTTCTCTCAAAGTTGATTTCTTCTCTATCTTCCACAACTTGGATATGACCCATTTATAGCCTTCAAATGGAACTGAAGGGCTAAGTCAGAATGTTTCTAGTATATGGAGGGTCAAGGATCTTGGATCTTGTGATGTGACATGGAAACCCAACACCATTTTTAATTTCGGACACATAACCCGATGTACATTGGCTTTAATGGTGAAACCTACATATACGCATGTTATATATCTGTTAGGGAGCATATATGTGGAAATATATGTTTTTGTAGCTCTGGGAATTGCAAAAAAGGGACTTTATGTATGCATATGGAAATGGAAAAGGCCTTCTATGCAAATTGCATGGGGTGAGGAAAATCTTTCTATAACAGTAACCTTATTGTACCAACATAAACCAACATGTATGTGACCTGTCTGTACTGTAGCTCACGTATGCACGTGCCCTATGTATATTGCATCTTGCGTATGTATGTGGCCTTTCTATAATTTAGTCTGTGTGCACCTTCTAACAACTAGGTTTTTCACCTTTCTAAACTTTGACCCTTTGTTGCCTCTATCATATCAACCTACAACCTATCCCAACCTATACCAATCATCCTGTACTAATCAACCTGTACTATCAACCATGTACATAAATCACTCACACAACCTATACCATTTCAAGTGCATCAACTATGCACATCACAATACCTCATAACCATCACCAAGACCAATATGTTCTTTTACTAATATATCAAGATATATATGCCACACCATCCATATACCATGTGTCCACAATACTACTAGAAAGTTCCTCTAAACATGTACCAAGAATATCTCTCAATAGATCATATCTGATAACATAGATCTCATACTCAATATCAAAAGAATATCATTCAAACCATGTGCATCTATGTCTATCTAGTCATGTTCCATACATGTGCATACAATAATAATCATTTTTAATAAACCCCCATATGGACTAGACATCAAACGCTCATTGATATGCAACCTCAAACTAACCAACAACTTCACCAACACATCATAATAAAAAACCCTCAACCATGTACATGAACCACACACATTAATGCATGTACATTATACCATACCATGTGTCAACCATGAAATGTATCTCATATATCATATCAAGCATCAAACTTGTACTATACTATGTACCATAAGATATGTTAAACAAGTAATACCAAAAGTGTATCTCAACCAAGTACCATCACCACTAAGAGATGTCTCATATGCATGTACTACCATATGCCAAGTGTATATCTCAATAATTTATCAATATCAATGGTAGACTACTAACACAACAACCATACACCTTGTACCAACAATGTATCTCACCCAACATGTACCATATACCATGAAATTCCTCTAGTCATGTGCCTCAAGAATGTTCCTCAATATCTCAAAGATGTAGTCTCATAACACAATATGACAAGCCTCAATTATATGCCAATTCCATAAAGATGTGCCTCTAAAAAGGAACCATAAGAACCATATACTAAGTACCAAGAATGTGTCTTAAGTATGTAACAATATTACCTCAACCATGTACCATCAAGGGCCTCCAAGAAATACCTTAAGCATGTGCCATACCATCCAAGATTCAATCCTCAAACAAATACATAAATGACATACCTTTACTCATGAGAACATGTAGAATGATGACCCGGGACCTTTCTTCGGACTTTAGGAGCCTGTTACTAACATCCACTCACGTTTTTCATGAGTTTTTCAAATGTACGCTACCTCTTCATGTACATCCCACATACATACGCTACCTATTATACTGTTATCCCACATATGTGCACTACCTCTTCTAGTTTCATTCCTCATATGCCTTAGAAACTTGGGTTTTTTAAGTTCTACAACTCCGAAACTTTCACCGTCAACCCTCCTTACTACATCAAACTTGCATAACTTGATGTATCAATGTGTACCTGCAATAGACCTTTCAAAAAATAGATATTCAATGATATTTAAATAGGTAGGGTTAGGTTCTAATGGGAGTTCCTTTCTCTCTTATTTATACTCTCCAAGTAGCTTTCTCAAGGGGTTACCTTCTAACTAAATTTACCCAACTTCCTTCTTCTAGGGATAACCTACTTCTAACCACTTGTCCACTTACAACCACTTTATCCACAAATAGTAATCTCTCCACTTATATTTTCAATCACTTTATTATTTAAATAATTTCTCTTTACTCACAAATTCTTGTTGCAACTAACTTTTCTATAATTAGTCAATTCATAACTTATTTTCCCTTAACTAACTTCTTGTTGCAACCACTTTATTATTTAGTTTATTTCTTGGTTAACCACTTTGACTATTCAATCTTCTCATCACAACTAATTTACCATAATTACCAAACTCGCAACTTCTTGTTGCAATGAATTTATTTTTAATTATTTTCTTAATGCAACAACTATAACCATGATTAAATCCTAGTTACCATCAATTTGACTAGTACACTTCTTCTAGGAGATTCTAGAATAATTGACTTATTTGACCTTCTCAGGGCTTCTATATAACTCATGAGGGTTCTGCAACTTCATATGGCCATAAATATCTAACTGTGAGGAGTTATGTGGCGTTCCACATATCATTGGAAATGGCATGCCATGCATTATCCATATAGAATAGTCTTACCTACATATTCATTGATATTCATTCCTTTATCCCTCAAACAAACTCGACTCCCTTACACATACCTTTGTGCTACCATACTTCACTACCAGACTTCTCTAAGGATTGACATTAATCTCTAAGGGTTGACATTAATCTCTAAGGGTTGACATTAATCTAAAATTTCACTCTCTATGGATTGACATCAATTACAACCGACAATCCAAGCCAACTATCCATCAACCTAAGCCAACTGTCTGATAATATCCCCCTTTGGCATTGATGGAAACACCAAGATTGATGGAAACACTTAGTCATGATAAAATTCATGCTTATACTCCTCATAATTTTTTTTATATATCCCCCTTCGACATCAATGGAAAAGGGTATCTCCCTTTGGGGTTACTCCCCCTGACTAAACTCTCCTTGGGGCTTCTCTAGATGTCTAAATTCCTTTCATATTAATATGTGTTTCTAAGTCTCCTATTATTATCTCTCCATTCATATGAATAATATAGTCCCCTTTGACAAAGGGTATCACTCTGATGCAACACTGAAGTCATATCTCTCATGCTTCCCTTGTGACCATCGTCCCCCCTGGAATCATTCCTCGGTGCTCTCTCTCCAAGCATATAACTCTTTATCCATGCATATGAGAAATATATCCTCCTGGAATCATACATCTATTCTTACCTCTATATATGACGATGCCTCTAAATGATCTTTCTACCTATTTTTTTTCTTCAGTTTATCTCCCTTGACTTCTCTACAAGATGTCGTGTAGAAAAATATTAGTCTTCTTGTACCTACTGCATTTTGGAGTTATTGTCCATTGGTGATTTCGTGTGTAATCAACTAACATATATGAAAAACATTCAAAAATAAGAATTCAAATATTCAGGTGTCAGTATCATCCATTATGATAATGTTCCTTTATCTCTAAACCACTCTATGAACCAATCTATGAACCAATATAATTGAATCAATCTCTGAATCAATCTTTGAATCCATGTTGTCATCCACTATCATATATTTATCCAAACTTGCTAAGTATTATTACGAATCCAACGTTGTCCATATTGTCCAAGACTCTGCTACACAACTATCCATAATGTTAACCCATCTGTAACTTTAATATCATGAAGTCTTCACTACTGCAACTGATCAATATTTCATATTGTACTTATGCTAACTAACTACTCTGAATCTATCTACTCAAACTCCAGAATCTTCTCGAAGGATGGTTCTCTAAATTGTCTCAGCTACCACATAGACTCCCCTTGTTTAATATTCATATTACCTGGGAGTCTCCAAGACTTTTGGCTCAAAAAAATACCTTTCCGATGTAGTCATCATCCTCATTGGTAGACTCAACATCTCTCTGAACTCTAACTTATTTCTTTCTATATGTGGATTCATATTTCACTACAATTCCTGAAGGTACACTGTCTCGAGCCTGTTCTTTATCCATCAGATCTTCTTTTCTTTCTCGTATTATTGTAAATCCTGTGATATTTGGTACATTCTCTTTATTATGATCTTTCTCTGTTGTGAATTCTAACAATATGGTTCTTGAAACTTTTTCTTCTTTTGCTTGCTTTCCTTGTCTTTCTCGAACTATGAAAAGTCTTGTAATTTATGGAGTTTGCTATTCTTTCACTTTCTTTTCTCGAACAACAGTATGTCTTGTGATTTCTGGGACTTGTTCTATATCCACTTGCTTTTCTTCTTGTTCTTTTCTTTTCCAAATCTTGGTGTATCTAATATCTACTTCTTTCTTCATGGATGGCACTGTTATGCTTCTACAGTTCTGGTCTATATGACCATAGTTGTTTCATTTGTAGAATTCATTATTTTGTTGGACCATATAACATTTCTTGCTTGAACATTTCTTTCATAAGCCCTATAAGATGCAACCTTATGTCCAAAGTTAGTACAAAAAAATAAATGACCATAAAATAAATTTACAGGCCTAGGGGTGAATGATATTCTTTGTGGTGTAGTCCTTCTAAATTCCTACCTTAAATTATCATGATCATGATTGAGGCTTATTTGTGGCTTGCACTCTTCCTTATTCATAGAACCTTTAATGACTTCTACATAACTCTTATGTTTCTCTTCATTTTTCTTTCCCGGTAACCTGTGACATTTCTCTTAAACTTTCCTTGCTGATGATGTGGATGTTTCTTCAACATTTTTATTGAGATTGACAAATTTTACTCTCAACATGAAAGCTTATTCTTCCATCTTCTCACAATCCTCTTCTTTCTTCTTCATCTAGATCTTTATTACTTATTTTGTTCTTCTCACTTCTTCAATTTGGATCTTCAATGATCCAGATTATTTTCAGCACAAAATGAGAGTGGAGATATAATAAAGAAATGTAAAGAGATATCTCAGATATCCAATAATATAACAGAAATGTATCAGATATGAAACCATAAACACACAGATACAGTAATACACAATTTCTATTAATGAGCGAAATGTACAAAGCTGTAGAAATACAGAGTGAAAGACTCACTAGAATGGTGGCATTTTATCTCAGAGAAGAGATGTGATGGATACTCATATTTTCAAGAATATTATTGTTACAATGAGTCTACAAAGGAATTTTTAACATAAGTAAAATAAAAAACCATAACCCCGGAATATGAAAAGTCAAAACGTTTGTGGTCCATGATGGGTGTAGTTGATATGTCAACTTCCCAGTGGCATAACTTTTGCATGTGATCTCTGTTTATGGCGCTCGATACACCGTTGGAAAGGTATAAAAAAGAAGAACGACTTTTGACTGGAGTAATCATTTGTCGAATCTCCAAAACATGTCTTTTAGGGCCTCAAAACAATCCTAGAAGTTTGGAACCTGAAAAACTATCGAAAAAATACCAAGGTGGAAAACTATTTTTTGAGCTAGTGGAATAGGTGGGTGGCCACCGATATCCACCTGGATCAATCCTCCCTCCTTAGGAAGAAATGGTATCCATTCCATTGAGTTCCTGAGGGAGAGGGGGAAGCGTTTTCTAAATCTGAATCTTGGTGAGTTGCTTTCTTTGCTCGACAAGTTGCGTTACTTAGCTTGTTGAAGGTCGTACCTTTTTAACCAGTCTGGTTACATGAGAAGAATATGGGAAGAAATAATCATTAGGATTTGTTGCAATATTGTTGATCGTATTCTATTGTATATAAGGTTCTTGTACCAAGGTTGCAGTGTTTACGGTGTCCTTTTGTGCACCTTTGAACGAATTGTGAAGAACCTAAATTTTGTAGTATGAGATACTACCTTGCAGCATTGTTTAGGAGGGACAATAGTTGGAACTACCTCTGATATTTTGTAGATATGACCCCCCATAGTAACAATGCCACTGCAGGGTCGAGACTCATAAAAAACATGGTGCTTCCACATATATGGCTGGCCCAAGATAACATCAAAGACATCCAACGGGGAAATATCACATAATACCTCATCCTTGAAGGCTTGGATGTCGTATGACAATCGACACTGCTAGTTGGAACAAAGATCTCATACCTGGTGACTCCACCCGATGTTGTATGGGTGCGGGTGTGGTGTTATCGATAATACCAATTGTTTGACGACCTCTGTTGATATGAGTTTCTTCTAGATTCCGCTATAAATAATGAAATGCAACGGGGTCCCCTTCACCCACATATGTGAATGGAATATGCGCTCCCCTCTTCAAGATCTACTGGTTCTTCTGTTTGAATTGTTGCGGTCGCGACAATAATAGCGGGGTTTTGAATCGTATTATGAATCTAGATTTGAATCTTTTTCTTTGATCTCGGCTACTAATGATTGTTTTGAGTGACATTCATCAGTGTTGTGCCAGGGGATTTTGTGGAAATCACACCACTTCCCAGTGTCCTTCTTCGTCTTTCCGTTACCCTTCTTTTCTTGTGGCTTGGACGAGTTTTCGGGAGGCTGTTTGTAAGGGTTATCTTTATCATACTTTGGTTTTTTCAGATTTGCAGACCTGAACTCCCATTTGTTCCGGTGCCTAAATTTATGCTCCCTTTTGACAACATATCGATAGGAAGCTCCCAGTTATGAGATGTCCAGGAAATCCATTTCAGTTTTGATGAACCTATGCAGAGCCCCATGGTATTTAAGAACCAGATGTCACTCAAAGTCTTTGATACCCAACTTGGTGTGGAAGATATGGAAATTATTGATGAAGTCTGACACTGTTTGGCCCCTCTCTTGTCACAGTGTGGTCTATCTCATGTGTTGGTCATCATAGTTTTCAATAGGGTAATATATTCCCTTGACCGCATCCACAAAAACATCCCAAGGGGTTCGACCCCATATATTCTAGAATCCTCTGTGGAACATTTATCCTAGAAATTTCCCCACTGAAGTTTGACATGGGGGAGATCCTTAATGATTTCGAAGGTGATCTTTTCCCTGTCGGAGAAAATATGAACATAGAAATAACCTTCTAGCAAATTTAACCATTTTTCTAGGGCATATGCATCTATCTTCCCTTCAAATACGAGAATATAAAAATTAACTTGAACCTTGAAAGGCAAGGTGCCTCCAAAGTGGCCTCTTGATGAAGACACACCTGTTGTTATCGACAGGCATTGAAGGATGTGGGAAAAATTCCCCATCATTTCATCCCTCTATCGTGTGAGAGCTTGATCAAGCAACAGATTGATAGAATCTTTTGCTCCATCATTTTTATTTTCTTCTGCCATGGAGGGTTTCTTTGGCGTGTGAGAGAGATTGTCCTTAAGAGAGACAATATAGAGACCCAAATTTCTATACTCGGACCTTCTCGGGGACATGTACTGAAAAACGATCAAGATCATCCAACTTTGATACTAATGATCCAGACTATTTTCAACAGAAAATGACAGCGGAGATATAATAAATAAATGTACAGAGATATCTCAGATATCCAATAATATAACAGAAATGTATCAGAGATGCAACCATAAACACAGAGATATAGTAATACAAAATTTCTATTAATGAGCAAAATGTACAAAATTGTAGAAATACAGAGTGAAAGACTTGCTAGAATGGTGGCATGTTATGGACCTAACCCCTCACGTAGGTAGAATGATATATTTCCATGTAATAAAGGTCAATATTAATAAGGCCTAACAATAAGGAAGAATAATTCAAATTTAAGAAGACCTAATAGAAGCTTCCACTTCTAGAAGGATCTTCCTCTAGATTGTTCTTTTGATAGACATATTTAGTATAAATAGGAGTAGATGGTATGATAAGTTTTTTCTTTGATATTATTGTAATAGAGCTCCGCTCTGCTGGAGGTTTCCCCCTCGAAGAGGCAAGTGAACATTGCTCTCAGTAATCAAAGTGCTCTTTTTGGTGTTATTCTGGTATTATTTTGGTATTATTGTGGTGTTGTTATGGTTATATCTTTTTTTATCTACCATTTCTAGCTAATTATTTTTGTTTTGCATATTATTTTATGTCTGGAATATTACATGGCATCTTATCTCTAAGAAGAGATGTGATGGATACTCGCATTCACAAGAATATGATTGTTACAATGAGGCTGCAAAGGAATATTTAACATAATTAAAATCCAAAACCCTAACCCCGGAAGATAAAAATCGAAAAGGTTTGTGGGCCTCGATGGGGGTAGTTGATACGTCAACTTCTTGGGGGCGTAAATTTTTCATGTGATCTCTGTTTGGGGCACTCGATAAACCGTTGGAAATGTCTAACTAAGAATAACGCTTTTTGAATAGCCCAAGATATTGCCTCTCGCAGTTTCCTTGGCCCCAAATCCCCAAAAACCATCGTTTAGGGCCTCAAAATGGCCCCGAAAGTTTGGAACCCAAAAAACTGTCGAAAAACTGCTAAGGTGGAAAACTGTTTTTTGAGCTAGTGGAATAGGTGGGTAGCCACTGATATCCAACTGTATCATTCAAGTTGATGATTTATTCTTCAAGTTCTCTTTGTCATTAATTGTATTCTGCTTCATGATTCATTTCCCTTTTAGTCTTTGAATTGTCTTTTGTTTCATTGGGATTTTCTATCTCATCAATTTCAATTTTCAAATGCTGGCATTCAAATTCAAGATGTCCTCCTTTTTCACAATAAAAAAAGAAAAACATACTTTTGTTGTTTTCATACTCTTATTATTCTGAATCTGTCTGACATGATGAGCATCTTTCCTCTTGATCTGTACCTACATTTTCTTTGACATTCTATGACTCTGGGATGGGTGAAGAATATATATTATGTAACTTATCCCAAATTTCTTTAGTTTATGAACATTTACCAACCTTTTCTCTTATCGGATTAGGTAATCCTTCCCATATGAAATCTATTGCTATTTTTTTTATTCTTCTGCAATTCCTTCTTGGTTGTAGTATTTGCTTTCATTGTAGCATTGTATCATGTCACAATTGAATACCAAATATCCTATCCATGTGCCTCTAAAAATTTTCTCATCCTTATGGTCCACATATCATACGTTAGACCATTCTGACCATTAAACAATGGTACTCCATTCTTCGTATATTCTTTATCTCCTTCCATTGGTTAAATTGTCTCTTGAAGGAACCTGCTCTGATACAATTTGTTGGATTAATGAGAGGGGGGATGAATCAATAATGATAAATTTATACCACTTATTATTCCCTTTAACTACAATGTATATTCCTTTAACTTATTCAAGAATGTTCATAAGTTCATCATTAATATGTTATTAGATCATATAACATTAACATCCATCAGTACATAATAAACAATAATTAACACATCCACACAATGCACAATAAACCAATATTTTACGTGGAAACCCAATGCGGGAGAGAACCATTGAGTGATTTTATTATATGTAATTAAGAATTACATTCAAGGAAGAACCAACTTCCAATTCTCCATATCCAATTGGAAGGAGGCTCCAACCCCCTAGTTTCTCAGACTACAACCCGAGGGAACCTCCAACTCCCCAATTCTCTGGCTACAACCAAAAGAAGGCTACAACCCCCTATGTTCTCCAACTACAACCGGAAGGTGGCTACAACCACATGTGCGTTCCCCGTCTTGATGCCTTGATGTTAAATGCCAAATAGATGATGAAACCACTTCCACACTATCATTGTGATATATACCACTGTAAACATGTACCAATACCTATGAACAACCTGTAACCAACCTTTACCAATAGCCTGAGATCAACCTGTACTTGTAACCTGCTTGTACCAAAAAAAACAACAGGTATGCGACCTGTCTATGCTGCAACTCACATATGTACATGCCTTGTGTATAATCCAGCCTGTGTATGTATGCGGATTTTCCATATGCATCCTGCGTACACTTTTTGACAAAGAGGGTTTCCACCTTTATAAACTATGACCCTTTTCTACCTCTGTCACATCAAGCTGCAACCTATCCCAAACTGTACCAATCATCCTATACCAATCAGCCTGTACTATCAACCATGTACATCAATCACTCACACAACTTGTACCATTACAATTGCATCAATTATGCACATCACAATACCTCATAACCATCACCAAGACCAAGATGTGATTTTACTAATATATCAATATATCTATGTGACACCATCCATATACCATGTGTCAAAAATACTACTAGAAAGTGGCTCTAAACATGTACCAATAATATCCCTCAATAGATCATATATGATAACATAGATCTCATACTCAATATCACAATAATATCATTCAAACCATGTGCCATCTATGTCTCTCTAGTCATGTGCCATACAATCATAATCATGTGTAATAAACCCTCACATGGAATATAAATCAAACCCTCATTGATATGCAGCCTAAAACTAACCAACAACTTCACCAACACATCACCATAAAAAAACTCTCAACCATCACTACAACAGAACATGCAATTATCACCTAAAATAGCACTGGAATTTAATGTATTTTACTCCATGAGTTGGACACCTTCTTTGGTGCAAAAATGAGCATAATATGGACTTTTTATAATTGCGCCAGATTTAACGTTGGAATTAGTGCCAAAAAATTAATGCTAGGAATAGTGCCAGAAATAGCGCCATGATTAGCACCACGAATAGTGCAAGTTTTAGCACCAGGAATAGCACCAAGTGTTTCTTCAAATTTTTCTTCTGATATGCCTTCCAATTTTGCTTCCATTTTTATGTCTGTTTTGGCTTCCCTTTTTACGTCCAGTTTTTCTTCTGATATGGCTTCTAATTTTTCTTCTAGTTTGGTACCAAGTATAACACTAGGTTTAGTGCTAGGTGTTGCTTCTAATTTTTTTTCTAATATGCCTTTCAATTTTTCTTCCATTTTGGCTTATGGTTTGGCTTCCATTTTTGCTTCTAATATGGCTTCCAATTTTGCTTCCAGTTTGGGTTCTAGTTTGGCTTCCAGTTTTACATGTATTTTTTCTTCTAGTTTTTCCTCCTTTTTTTATTCCAGTTTGGGTTCCATTTTTTCTTCCAGTTTTGCTTCTGTTGTGGCTTCCAATTTTGCTTCCTTTCTTGCTTTCAACAATGCGTCTTGTTTTCCTTACAATTATTAATTTAATATGTTTTATTTCAATTTAATTAGTTAAATATATCATGTTCTTAAATAACTTATATGATTATATAGTAAGTCATATAAATGCATTTGAAATATTTTATAGGATAGCATTTATAAAGAATTTTTTAGGGAAACGTACATCCATACAAATTAAAAACATCATTATCCTTATTAAATATCCATCAAAATAGAATGTACAACATCCAATATATATAAAATAACAAGTTAATTATTATAACATGATCATCATATATAATTAAAACAAGTGATTCAAATATCTATAATTTAAGTGAATTTGACAACATCCATCATGAGCAGTAAATCAAAACCATCATACATAATAAATATGCATCCAAAAATCATCAACCACTTTCAATATATAAAAATTGACGAGTCAATATTGATAAGATCATCATCATATATAACTAAAACAGGTGAAAGTCAAATATATATACCAGTAGATCAATATGATCTAAAAATGATATGTGTCCAACAGTTGACATAAGTCAAAATGATACATCATGTACAAATGATATAAATCAAAATGATAAATTATGTAAGATAAAATGATACAAGTCGATATGTTACATCATGTCCAAATGATATAAGTCAACATGAAACATGTCAAAATGATACACCTCAATAATATGGTACTGGAGGCCGTGAAAATGATACATATGATAGTAACCATGAAAAGAGGAATTATAACAATATATCAAAAATGATCCATGATGCAGTCTATATGATCATGATTGTCACTGGATGCTACCAACAACTTCCTCAACATCATCATCACCACCGTGATCATTCTCATCATGATCGTCATCATTGTCATCTACATCGACAAGGTCATCACTATCATATGTATCAGTGTCATCATGAGCATCATATGTCATCTCAACATCAGACCCAACATCATGATCTGGATCTATTTCTTTAGGATGATTTGAATCTTCTGGAAGATCCTTGTTTTGCAAAAAGAAAAAACAAACATTTAGAATGAAAAGTTATTATTTATTTCATGCAATAATTAATTTATCTATTATATATATATATAATATTATGACATATGAAATGAAACAATAATCATATTACATCATACCAAAGTGCACATACGATAATAAAATATCAAATAAGTTACAACTAATATGCCATTGCAATGATGTAAAACATTCAACAATTCTAATAAACGTTAGTAAAGATCATAAAAAAAATCTATGCCTAGCCTTACCTTGACATGTCATGCCTTTCCTTGAATTTCCTTGACATGCCATGCCTTATCTTGACATGCCATGCCTTGCCTTGACATGTCTTGCCTTGCCTTGACATGCCATGCCTTTCCTTGACATTCCTTGCATTGCCTTTCCTTAACATGCCTTTCCTTGAAAATCCATGCCTTACCTTTCCTTTCCATGCCTTTCCTTGCCATGCCTTTCCTTGACAAGCCATGCCTTGCCTTGGCATGACTTTCCCTGCCTTGACATGCCTTTCCTTGATAAGATATGCCTTGCCTTAACAAGCCATGCCTTTCCTTGACATGTATTTCCTTGTATTTACAATCCTTTCTTTTCTTTGGCATGCCTTTCCTTGACATGCCATGACTTGCCTTGACATTCCTTTCCTTTCCTTTCCTTTCCTTTCCATGCCTTTCCCTAACATGCCTTGCCTTTAATTAACATGCCTTTCCTTGACAGACCTTGCCTTGCATTGACATGCCTTTCCTTGACATTCCATGCCCTGCATTGAAATGTCATTCCTTGTCTTGCCTTGACATGCCATGCCTAGCGTGGCCATGCCTTACCTTGACAAGCCATGCCTTGCCTTGGCATGTCTTACCTTGCCTTTCCATTCCTTTCCTTGCCTTCACAAGCCATGCCTTTCCTTGACATGTCTTTCCTTTCAATTCCATGCTTTTTTATGTGTTGTCATGCCTTACCATGACATGTCTTGCAATGACTTTCCTTACCATGCATTCCCTTGCCTTGCCTTTCCATGCCTTGCATTGACATGCCATGACTTTCCTTGACATTCCTTTCCTTGCCTTTCCTTTTCATGTCTTGCCCTGACATGCCTTGCCTTGCATTGACATGCCTTGCCTTGACAAACCTTTCCTTTCATTGACATGCCTTGCCTTGACATGCCTTGCATTAACAGACCCTACCTTGCCTTTCCTTGACAGACCTTGCCTTGCCTTGCATTGACAGGCATTGCCTTACTCATTGAAGCTCATATCAATATGGTTACGATGACTTGGGAGTGGATATCATATTAAATGGTATATATAGAGGTGTCCCATCTTGTCACATTGGTTCTATGACCCTTGGTGATGTTTTTTTACTAGGAACCTTTCTTGATCATTTGCAAAGTCTACAATGTGTTTGTGAGAAGCATTGAGAGTTATGTTTTGTACATGGATTGAGTATTTTACATATACGTGTGTGAAAATTAATTAAACAACTCATTTAGTCTTATGTAGAGGATCCATCTAGAATTTATTTACCATGATGAGATATCTAGGCATCATGTGTTGAATTATTTGATTAAATGTCCATACACTACCAACTTATTCTATAGTCAAAATAGTGTGAATTTTTTTTTGCCACTTTGAGTATAATCTTATGTCATAGAAATTAGTAATAAATAGTTTTAGGGTAAATTTATAAGGTGTAATCACAACATTCCCTTGATGGAGTAAAAAAACTGTTGAATGGCAACGTAAATGTTATTAGAGCCTTGATTACAAAAATGAGAAATTTTTATGGATTTAGTCAGTGAAGGTTTTTCTTTTATTAATAAAGGGTAGCTTAAATAGGTTTTAACTGATCTCGAAAATATTCTATGTATATAGCTTCAACAAGAAAAAATGAATCAATGTTGTAAAGTTTCTAAATAAATACTAGCTGAAGAGTCTAACCTTGAAAAGAAGGTGAAAATCTGGAGGATCTTCCCCTTATTTTTATGAAAGGCAGAGTGTTTCAACCTATTTCAATGACTAAAGGAGAAATAATTTTTCATAAATATCATTGTATATTAAACACGCTCCTTTTAGTTATATAAAGTTCAAGAGTTCATTGTTTTGTTTGGGTAATGTAAACTCTCCCTCTTTTTTTTGAGTCCAAGATAGAATGAGAGTGGAAACATATTTTAAGGTAGAAGTATAACACCTTAGGAATAAGGTAGGTACCTAATACCTATGTAATAAGGATTCACTTGGAAGTGAAGTACTATAGGCAAAGGAAGTAGAGTATGATGAGCACACAATTGCAGTCTTGTAGCTTGAGGATAACTAAGTATCTAGTAAAAGGAAAATACTATTTTTTGTAATTCTATAAGTCCCCACTATGATGCATATTCAAAAATATTAACATGGAATTCAATTTGAACATTTCATAACATCTAGAATGTTCTATATATTTGTTATTCAACCAATACAATACTTTTTCTAATTTTTTCCAGATGTACAAAATTTGAATTTTCTAAGTTTGCATTTAAGTGGTAATTTTACTTCAAAGCAGCTAAGGGAAAGTTTTAATTTCATATTTGTAAGGATAAAGATGAAGCTCAAGTTTGGATTGTTGGGCTTAAATATTTTATATGTCCTAGTCATCATATAAAATGTAAAATAAACTCAAAAAGTGATGGAGCAACATTATATGAAACAAACAACCCTATTACTTACACTAGAAGAAATTCTCCTCTGAGCTCCCCATTTGGTAGTGCAAACATTGTACAGAAGGCATGACATGATTAGCTTGGTAATTTCAAATAGTCTTTTTTCAAATTCTAATCATTACTTTCCATGTAGGAATCAACGAGATTTTCTTTCTCAAGCATTTTTTAGATCAGTAGATAGTAGATACAATGTTTCATTGTGCTCTATGTTGTTGACATTTTTATTCATAATTGTCTCTTGGAGTCACACTTTTTCCGCTTATTAGTTCAATATTCTGAAGACATATAGGAATAAAAGGTTGTTGACATATAGGAAGACAACATTGTGTAACACAATGGAAAATTCATACATTTTTGTACACCCTTATTGAAGAGAGAAAATGATTTGTTCCATGTATCCATATGATGGGAAAGGACTACATATTGGATTCATATATTTCAAGAGTATCACAAATAATGTTAAACCATGGGAGTTAGTGCCCTATCAACTCCCAAGAACATATGGTATATCTCTATTTTGTATTCTCTAGTTTTCTAAGTTAGTAGAACTACGCCTGCACACAACCTTCAAAATTCACAGAGAAGGAATTATAAGTGAAATGTTAGGGAAGGATTCAATAGGAGTGATCCTACAAATACCTATATTCTATAAAACAACCGTAAGGTTGTTGCAGTCTACCAAGAACCCAATTGGATAGTTTATTTTGATAAACTACAAGGATATGACGATATGATAGCTCTTGAATTTGAATATAACTTTCAAAATATCAAAGGTCAAGAATACATCATAGAAGTGAGAGGATTGGTAATGTAGGTGAATGAATCCATCATAAGAAAATTTTAAGGACTTCCCATGGGTTTACCTTAGGATAAATATCAAAGGAAGCTTGCAATCGATGTTAATAATTTGGTTTTCCTAAGTTATGTAGAACATAAGTGAATCAAGAATGGGGTCAAAAGAGATACTCTTCCAAACCCATGGGATCAAACAGCCTACCACCTACTAAAGTATATCACTTATGAGGGAAGTTTGAGTATGCTATATGCATACCATTTCAGGTTCTTCCATTAGCTTAAGAATTTGTTTCACTGTAGACTTGACAAAATATTGAGAATTCCTTCTTTCCTACTATAGTCTTTAAGAGAAATGAGTTCAAAGGTAAAGAAAGGGAAAGAGGAGGCCTTGGCCCACCATGGCCTCATAAAATTTCTAGTATGTGATGTTATTGAAAGATAAGTTGTTATAGTACCTTGGGAATAATTTGTGACCATGTATAGACATAAATTCTTGGCCTCAGAACAATCTATATAGGAACTCAGTCAAGAAAGAGACACAAGGAAGAACAAATTTGGGAGGTATAGGTCTCAAAAAGAAAACAATATCAGAAAAATATCAAGGTGGAATATTTAGACAAATAAATAGATTCCACCTTAATCAAAATGGGGACACCAGATAGAAACCCTTTGAAAATCAAAGAAAATACCCCATCTTTAGGGAAGAGTGGATATTCATCTAGGATGGAAAGAACTAAATATCAAACAACCTCCAAGATGATCACACCTATATCCTCCACCATAGTATACATGGAGGACAATCCTATCCCTACTAATATCGCATTAGGCATGCACATAAGCCACAAGGTTGTTGTGCATGCTAAATTGGCATGCACAACAACCCTATTAGTTGTTGTGCATGCCAAATTTGGCATGCACAACAACCCTGTGGCTATTGTGCATGCCAATTTGGTATGCACATCGTCCATGTGGTTGATGTGCATGCCAAATTGGCATGCACAGAAGGGATGAAAAGGAAATCCATATGTGCATTCCATAAGGGATGAAAATGAAATCCATATTTTATGATCTCCCTTACTAGAAGGATCTATTAATATCTCACCTATTAGATCATATGCATATCTTCAAAAATGTCC
>ML786940.1:306639-350031 GCA_009831015.1 Picea engelmannii
ATTACATAATATTCCTTCCTACTATGAACTCCTCAAGAAGGTGAGAAACCTGAAATATTTGGAGGTGAAGGGCTCTCCCCTTGAAAATTTTGTTTATATGATGACCAACTACATGAAATATTGTTCATTTATCAAGCAACTATCATAGTTTTTCAAGGAAACTAGTTGGCCAAGAACAAAGCACAGGTTTTCACTCCATCCTTACCCATTTGTGAAAACGAATAGTTATTGAACTTTGTTTTCCTATATCATTCCTATAGCACGGTCAAGACTTGGTTTTTCATTTTGATCTAGATGAACCTTAGGTTAGATTATGTATTAATTCCATCTCTCCAATTGTGTCCAGTGTTTTGTGAGAAAAACTAATCTATTGCTTGTAAAAATAAGTGAAGTTCCTCATTGGATTAGAGCTATTGAATCCTAATAGTCCCTCATGGTGGAAATAGATAGGATAATGATAAACCACTCCTACTGTTGCATCCATGAAATCGCAAACTCTATCCATGTCTTTTCAAAATGATGAGGTTTCTTTGCCTTCTGCTTCCTTTTATAATATTTCTGTGTGATTTTCCTTAACATGTAATTACAGGATGAGAGTGTTGTCATAGTTGTCTTGCTCAATTTTCTTACTCTAAATGACACTTCCATCATTAATTATCAGGGGTCTATATTATTTTCGAGGGCTGGTGATCTGGGATTTCTCTTCAACCTATAATCTCCTTCATGCCTTTGCTATATCTATGTTTTTTGTCTGTAAACAATGTGTCCCTTCTTCCTTTAGGTATAGTCATTGTTGTTCAGGGTTTTTGCATGGAAATATTCTTTTTCCCTTATCTCTATTCATTTCATTGATCTCTTGGAACCTAAAAAGGCACAATTGGTTATTAGTGTGAATATCGTGATAACTAAATTTACCTGTGTTTGTCTCATGTCTATCCTAGATCCCATGTATTGGATGTTCTTTTCTCATGCTGTAGGGATTTTATGCACATGAGATGACAAATTGAATGATACACATATTAGGAAAGTCATGTCACTTATCACCGGAAAGAAGATTAGCGGCACATCAAACAAGTTTTTGTAACTTTAACCAAAGTTGATGAGTGGAGACTCATATGTTTTGGTGAGAATTCACTTAGTATATTTTTGGGCCATGAGTTCTTGGGGTTACAAGATTTTACGTATTATTTTTATGGTAGGGGAAAATATGTGTGAGGTATTATACATAGATTCTTTTTCATGTTCTTTGGTTTTCAGGTTCACAGATAAATCTTCGACTGGTTTAGTAATCTTGATTAGGTTTTACTTAGGGCGCAGTTTTGAGAAGGATTTATGGAATTTCAGGGAACAAGGTTTGCAGTGTGGGTTTTGAATGCGCTTCCAGGTGTGATTAACTCCTCAAAAGATACACCTGTCAATGTAAGTATCGAAAAGGATCAAATATGCTATGGTGGTCTCTGCAGATGAAACATTCACAAGCATTTGGTCTATGTGGTGTGCGGGTCATAGGTTTCCAGAGGGTCATTTCTTGAGGTTCTGCAATGACTTTTACAAAAACTCTTTTACCATTTTTAGTCCTTTAAATGTTCCTAGTTATTAAGAAGAATGATGCCAAGGATCCTTCAAACATAAAATCAGGGATGAATTTTGAGGTTACCTTGCTTTATTAAGGGTTGTATGCATAATTATTCTCTCCTCAAAGAACACTATTGTTACATATAGGAAGATTGGGCTTGCCTGTGACTAACAGGGGAAATTTGTATTTTATTGTACTAGAATTTAAAGAATAAACAATGACTGATTGTGTGGAAAGAGAGGATCACATGTAAGGTATTCAATTGGGATAAATATTGTCAGGCGAATGTGGAGAATAACATATTGAGCATTAAAGAATTCATTAGTTGCCACAATTATGCATTCAAATTTAAATCATATGCATTTAAAATGATGAATTCCTCGAATACATTCATACAATCAGATAATATGCAGAGGTATGAATAATCTAAACAATACATGAAAAAATATTGGTCAATTGCATGAAATCAATCTCATTCATCAAACTCCAGACACATTTACAACATATATGGGTCAAAAGTTGTTGTTGAAATATTTTATTGATAAATTGGGTACATTACAGAGATGGAATATGGATCAATATAATGGAGAAGAAAGAGAGATAGGATTACATCCTAATAAAAAAAAACATTATTGAATCCTTGTCAATGTCCATGGCTTCCCCTTCTAATCTGTCTTTCTACTGGAGTTGGATTGACTTCTAGACTTTGAGGGTCAGACACTCATCCTCTCTATGTCTGCTCATAATGAGAAAATGATATTGATAACATATTTATAACTTCTACTTGTAAGAAACCACTTATTGCTTCTTGAAACTACCTTAACAGTTTCTTGATACTACTTCTTTATTATATATTGGTTGAAATTGTTGATCAATTTTTTTTTTCCAAAATTAATTCTAATCAATACCCATATTAAGAAGGTGTTCCATGTGTACCACTAGTTTGTGCTTTTTTTGGCATCGATGCTTGCAAATACTTACACAACATTTTCCATACATTTCCAATAGGATATTCCTATTTCTCGAGGTTTCTCCTTATCTCATCCAAATCTGTGTATTTTTTATAAGAAGCTGGAGAGAGACCCTTCAATATTAACTCGAGGGTACATAATATTAAAATTTCAGCTGCCAACATGTCATACACATATTGTCCTCTCAAGGATGTTTCTAACCTTTTGAACTTTTTATCATCATTCCTTATGTTTTCTAACAAGTTCTGATATTCCTCCTCTGAAAATAGGTCTCGAGCACCATCCCATCAGTTGGGAAACCCAAAACTAATTATCTACCTGAAAATCCTCTGGAATGAAGATACTTAGTAACTTGAAAATTACCCTAATCACCAGTTTCATCCCCTTCTTAACCATTTAATTATCTGAAGACACATGTCATATCATTGTTAAAAATTTTAAATTTCCCAAATGCACAAAATATTTATATTACTTCATGAGTGACATCATCAAAGTACAAGGGGTGCCTGGTGATATGTCATTCATCTAGGTGGATTCCCCGATGGCATGGTTGACAGGTGTGATAGTGTTTGGTTAGTCCATGTGTGTTCGCGTCATCCATAATATATTTTGGGTTCTTGCATGGAATGAATTGACTATACAATGGCCATCAGATGAGTTTTAAGGAATGTCATGTTTAGGTGGACATCCAACTATTCGTGATAGGTCCACCTCGCTTCTTTGTTAGCGCCAAGTCATTTCTCATCATGTGTGACTATATGCAATACCACTGATGGTATCGCATGGGATTATTAGTGGTTTATTCATGTCAAAAATCCATGTGGAATGAATACCACAAAGACACGTTCGAAGCACCAAAACCACCATCGCATGCCTGAAATTCGTTAATGCCTGAGCATGTTGTGCATGCGATGCGTTTTTTGAGTCGTTGATATTGTGAGGTGGGACACGCTCAAATATTAGTCAGTGATTCCTTTCAATTGAAGATACATGTGGAATTTAGGTCCTTAGCTCTCATTCACAACCCCTGGCCACTAATTTAAGCTCCTATGACTCGCACACAATCTCCTTTATGCACCATTTAAGCCCACATGGGATATTTAATCTCCTTTTGCAGAATGTCTTCATAGTTCCTTATTTTTCTACATTTTCCATTCGTTTGGATTAATTTTAAATAATAATATTTATATAGGTGTGGTTCCAGTGGTATTCCTCTCTTACCATATCCGCTCCAAAGATAAAACTGCCTCTGAACCAGCATGCTCAATAAAAAATATGACCCATGTACTAACATTGGCTCCAATGAATACAAATGATCCCTATGATTTGCTGAGAACATTAGAATACTCACCTTATCCATTGGGATATGGATTTTTAAATCCCCAACATGTAATGAATCCTCTTTATCTGTGTAAGGATATATCATCCCCTCTGCTCAACAACTTAACATAATCCTCCAAATTTTATTTGCAAAACAAAAGAAATGAAAGTACATAAATTTGACTAAAATGAATCGAAGAAAATTAATACAAAACTAAACTAATATAATACAATGGGATACACTAAGAACTTAAGATTGTAAGAAATGATTGAGAAATCTCGCATTGAAAGGATCTCCCCATACATCACCATTCAACTCAACTAGCTCATAAGTGTTATTGTCTTGGACATCGAGGATTTGAAAAGGTCCCATCCACAGATGGTTAAAGTTTCCATGTTTCCATTTGGATTCTCTTTTGGCATCCCATTTTAAAACCAGATCTCCAACAACAAAATTTATTTCCTTTTATTTTTTGTCAAAAATGTTATCCATCCTAATGTTCTTTTGTTTTAACTGACATGGATTCCCTATTTGGTTGAACCTTTATGAGTTGATGGATCCTTCCTTGTACACTATTTGGTTCCTCCTCCTCATCTTGCAGCGAATTCATGACTGGGAGACTAATATGTATTGGGAACACTGCATCTGCACCATACACCAACTGAAAATATGAAGTTCCAATGGATCTCTTTGTACTTATTTTTTCATCCCATAAAGAATACTTAAGGTGGGAATCTCATGATTTCTTGTTCTGTGAGAGAATTTTTTTTGTGATTCTGATCAAGATCTTGTTTGATGACTCCGCTAATCCATTTCCCTATGGATAATATGAAATAAAATGTCCAATTTCAATGTTATAATCTTGAAAGAATTGCAACAACTTTGCAAATTTGAAAACTTGTGCATTATCACTTATAATATTTTTGGGACAACCAAACCTTTCTAAGATATTTTCCTCCAAGATTTTTATGATGATTGAATCAATGTCTTCCCTTGTTGTAATAGCCTCAACCCATTTGGTAAAGTAGTCTATGGATTTCCATATCCATTTTTGTTGGCCACTAGATTTTGGATTTATTTCCCCAATGAAGTCTAGACCTCATAGTTGAAACATTGCTTCCACTTTTATAGGTCTCAGTGGAAAGGGTAGAAGCTTTTGCTTGCCCTCAAATATTTGACATTGAAGTCAGGCCTGAACTAATGCATTAGTATCAACAAACATGGGTAGGCCAATAATAACTAACCCTCAATATTTTGTAAGCAGTGTCTCTCCAAGCATGATGGCCTCAACAAACTCCACTATGAAACTCATTTATAATGTCCATTGTTTGATCTTCAATGATGCAATTGAGTAAAATACCTCTAGGATATTTCCAAACAATTGTTGGTCAATAATACAATATTTTATTGCTTTTAATTTCATCAATCTAACCCTAGATTTATCCCATTTTCCTCAACATTTCAAGTGTTGTAGATAAAAAAATAAAATCTATGTACCAATTAGACTAAGAAAACTTACGCTCTACTAGAAAAATTAGATGCTCGACCTCCTCAATTACTAGCTCTACTGCAATTAATACTTGGGAAGCTAAATTCACCACTAGTACCTAGGAGTTCATCTCAATTAGTAATCTTGCAAGTCCTTGACCTTTTATCAATATATGAGGACTATCGATGGAATATAAGAGGAATATGGAATATTGTTTTCATCATAGATGGAACAGATATCAAATATTCCATGTGTGGCATGCTCTACAATTTCTCTCTCTAGAATAATCCATAGTTCAACAACGTTTGTCGTTTTTCCTATAACTCCTTTTCTAGGATGTTCCAAGAAGTGAAACTTGGAGGAATTGCAGAGAGGATATTGAATAATATTGGGTACATTTTTTATATCTTTATTCATTACATATATGGAGTTATGCTTGTTGAAAGTTATAGTTTGTGACTAATCCAAAAACTAGTCTTGTGAAACTAAGGTAAAGTTTGATGAAGATGTTATTCTCTTGTTGCTGAAGTTGAGGAAGGTCTGTAGTTATGTCATCACATACACTAGGTATGCTACATAGTTACAGGTATGTTTATATTCATGTTTTGAGGGCTACATGGTGATGATGTTATGGTGCATGCTTGAGGAAAGTCTTTGGTATATTATTGAGGCATTGGCACATGCTTGAGGCACATATTATGTGCATGGTTGATGCATATACTTGGTATATGATCTTGATTGTTTGGTACTTTGTTAAGGTACACCATTGATTTTACTTTATTGATATATCCTATGGTACATGCAAGATACCAGATATAATAAATATGTAGAACAAAAATAAAATGCTAGAAATGGTAGAATAACAGTAATATATCCAGCATAATCTCCACAATAACACAGAAATGATATAAGAACAACAACATAAATACCACTTTGATTCAGAAATCAATGTTCATAGGCCTCTTCGAGGGGGCAACCTCCAATCGAGCAACGCTCTGTTACAATAATCTCCAAGCTAGGGTTTTCATACCCTCGACCCTTATTTATACTAAATATGTCTATCAAGAGAAGCATCTAGAGGAAGATCCTTCTAGAAGCAAAAACTTCTATTAGGTCTTCTTACATCCGCCTTATTCTATTTTATTGAAAGACCTTATTAATATTGACCTTTATTACATCCGAATATATTGATCTACCTATGTGTGGGTTAGGACCCTAACATGTTCGTCCCCTTAAAAACAACCTTGTCCTCAAGGCTTGAGATGTGGAAACTGCTGCAGAATGATAGCTGGTTCCCAAGTGGCATATGCTGGAGTCGTATCTTTCCACTGGACTAGCACTTCCTTGATGGTTCTCTGACGTGGGCCATGCTCACACCGGTCCAAAACTGCTTCTGGCTGTAGCCAAATGGATCCTTCTTCAGCTAACTCGAGAAGGTTGGTTTGAATTTGGCACCTAGTTCTAATCACCTTCTTTATGCATGAAACATGAAAAAATGGATGTAGCTTCGACTGACTGGAGAGAGCTAACTGATATGCGACTTGTCCCAGACACTTGAGAACTGTATAAGGACCATAAAATTTGGGCGCTAGCTTCTGACAATGCTCAGCCTTGAGGGAAGTTTGCTTGTATGGTTTCAGTCACAGAAACACCTGATCCCCTTCTGCAAATTGATATTCAGAACAACCTTGATCTGCTTGTTTCTTCATGTGATTCTGTGCCATGAACAAGTTCTCTTTAAGGGTATAAAGAATATCCTCTCGAACTGTAAGTGTTTGGTCAACTGCCTAGACCTTCAAGGTACCCGGTAAGTATGAGAGAACTGAAGGTGGCTTCTGTCCATATACCACTTCAAAAGGAGTCATGCTAGTAGTTGTATGGTAGGAAGTGTTGTACCACCATTTGGCTAGGGGTAGCCATTGAGCCCACTAATGTTGTTTTTCAGAGGCAAAACACCTCAGATATGTTTCCAAACACTTGTTGACAACTTTTGTTTGACCATCAGCCTGGGGATGATAAGTTGTGCTGAGATGCAATTGGGTGCCCTGTAGCTTAAACAGTTCTTGCCCAAAATTGCTTGTGAAAGTTGGGTCTCGATCAGAAACAATAGAGTGCAGCATGTCATGAAGCTTGAAGACCTTGTCCATGAAAAGTTGAGCCACCGTGGATGTAGTAAATGGGTGTTGAAGAGCGCAGAAATGAGAATACTTGGAAAGGCAATCCACAACCACCATTATGAATGATTTATTCCCTGATTTGGGTAAGCCAATAATAAATTCCATATAGATATCATTCCAAATAGCAAGTGGAATCGGAAGCGGTTGTAGTGTGCCCAGATATTTGACTGTTTCTCCCTTGTTGTGTTGACACACCTCACATTCGGTGACAAAATTACGGATGTCCTGTTTCATACCATCCCAGAAAAAAGAATGTTTGACCCTGTCATATGTTTTGGTGAACCCTGAGTGCCCCATTGTGGGTGTAGCATGAAGCTTAGAAAGTACCGTGGATTTAAGCTTTGATTGTTTACTTAAATACAAACGACCTTTGTATCGAAGCTCACCCTGGAGCCAAGAGTACCCTGGGGGAGCTGGAGCCTTAGTCTGCAATTGCTGGATCAGATGCGAACTTTTGGGATCTTGAAGCCATTCCTGGCGCACAGCTTGGAGCCAATCGAGTACAATGAAGGAAAGAGAAAAAATGGATCCTTCTTCTTCATATTTTCAAGACAGTGCATCCGCTACTACGTTGTCTTTTCCCTTCTTGTAAATGTTCTCATAATCATAACCAAAGAGCTTAGTCACCCATTTTTGTTACTCCTGGGAGGAAATGCGTTGTTCCAGAAAGTACTTGAGGCTTTGATGGTCGGTCTTAATTTGGAAGCATTGCCCCAAGAGATAAGGGCACCATAGATCAACGACATGTAGAGTCGCCAACATTTCCTTTTCATAAATGGGTTTGCCCAGATTCCTTTCAGACAGTTTCTTGCTAGTGAAGGCCAAAGGTCGACCCTCTTGCATAAGGACATCGCCAACTCCTTTCCCTGAGTCATCACATTCCAACACCAAGGTCTTTGTGAAATCAGGAAGGGGCAGAACCAGAGTGGTGCACATGGTCATCTTCAAGGTTTGAAAAGCTTGAGTAGCGGTTGGAATCCAAGTGAAAGAGTTCTTTTTGAGGAGAGTAGTGAGAGGTGTTGCAATCTTTTTGTAGTTCTTAACAAACTTGCGATAATACCTTGTTAAGCCCAGAAATCCACGCAAGCTTTTGAGAGTCTTTGGGTGCAGCCAGTATTGCATAGCTTCAATCGTTTTTGGATCCACTCTAACACCATCCTTGCCAACCAGATGACCCAAGTATTCTACTTCTGAGGCACCAAAATCACATTTAGACTGTTTCAGGAAAAGTTGGTGTTGGGAGAGGAGATAGAGAACTTGATCCACATGAGTAAGATGGTATGTCCAGGTTTTGCTATAGATGAGGATATCATCAAAGAAAACTAAGACAAAATGACAGAGAAAGGGACGGAAGACATGATTCATGAGGATTTGGAAGGTGGAGGGGGCATTACACAAGCCAAAGGGCATGACCAAAAACTCATAGTGGCCCTCATGATTGTGAAAGGTTGTCTTGGGAATGTATGCCTCTTTCATATGTATCTGGTGATAGCCCGAGCAAAGATCAAGTTTAGTAAATAATTGGGTGCCACTCAATTCATCCAAGAGGTCATCAATGACAGGAATGAGAAATTTGTCTTTAATGGTCAGTTTGTTGAGGGCACGAAAGTCATGACACATTCTACAAGAACCTTCTTTCTTCAGGACCATGACTACAAGAGAAGAGTAAGGACTCGTACTAGGGTGGATAACACCTGCATTAAGGAGTTCCTGGACCACTTTCTCAATTTCATTTTTTTGTGAAAAGGGGTGGTGATATGGACGGATATTGGGAGGAAGGCTTCCGGGTACAAAGGGAATGGAATGATCATGAACACCGTGGGAAGGAGGGAGTCCATGGGGAGTGGAAAATACCATTTGATGTTTAGAAAGGAGAGCTTGGAGGTCATGCAACACCGTGGGTGTCTCTATTGCTTGTATGGCATGGAGTTGGGCAATGACACTAGAATGACCTTTTTTGAGCATCTTTTCCATGCGATGGGAACTAATGACCTCAGGTGAACCAACACTGATGCCTTGGAATTTATATTGGTGGCCTTCCTGGTCGAATTGCATGGTTAATGCCTTAAAATCCATGAGAATGGGACCCAAAGTTCTTAGCCAGTCTGCACCCAACACAATGTCACAACCACCCATGTCGATAGAAAACATATGGGATTTTAGGTGTTAGTCACTAATTTGGAGATGCACATTTTCACAACGCCCTCCACATTTCATGGAACCACCATTGGCAATCATGATTTGGAAATTGTTGACAGCATGGATGTAGCAATGAGTTTCTTGGGCAATGCAGCGATGAATAAAATTATGGGTGTTTCCACTAACAACCAGCATGATGACCTTCCGATGCTTGATGTAACCGATTAACTTGAGGGTTTGGGGAGCAGAAAAGCCAGTGAGAGCATTGAGGGAAATGACGGGTTCTACTTCGGGAGTGTCTGAGAGAGTGGTTATGTTAGTGATTTCAGGTGACTTAGACACAAGGGGAGTTTCAACATCCTCTTCCGAAATATCCTCAGAGATGGCCATAAAAATATTTTCTTCCTTACACTTGTGGCCTAGGAAATATTTGTCATCACAATTATAACAAAGACCTTTGAGTTGGCGTTCAACCATTTCAGTCCTGGTCAATTTTTGGATCTTTAATGGGGCGGAGGGAGTAGTGGGAGTGACGGGTTTAGGGTGAGGGATAAAAGAGGGTTTTCGGTTTTGAGATGATACAACCTATTGTGCCTCTTTATCTCTTTTAGTAGCCTCCACCCAAGTCGAGGGTCGAGCCATGAGGACATGGGCCCAAATCTCCTCTTTGAGGCCACTGATAAAACACTCTCGAAAGAAAGCATCATTCATGCCCTCTGTTCGAAAAGCCAGGCGCTCAAAGGAAACTATGAAGTCTTCTACTGTTATGGATTGTTTCAACTTTGTCAAACGACCCAAATGGTTGGTGTCCGTGTCAAAGCATTCATAAAGCGCAGTCACAAATTGGGTCCAAGCAATATACCCTTGACAGGAAGTTTTTCTCCATTGCCACCATTGCCAACGTTCTTGATCTAGATGGAGAACACCATACCAGAGTTTGGCCAAGTCATCTGTGATGCCGTATAAAGAGAAATAATGTTCCATTTGGGTTACCCAACCAGTGGGGTCTGAGCCATCAAATTTGGTCACATCCACCCATGGAAGGCGTAGGTCACGTTGAAAGTGATGGTGCTGAAAGGTATGGGAATGGGAGGAATGTTCGCCTTCGGTCTTTGGAGGTGCTTCAGAGAAATGGTCATCTATAGGGATATTCAGTTTGGTGCAGAGGGATGCAAAGACAAATTCAAGCTGGGTGGTCAGTTCTTGTTTGACTTCCTCCATTGAGGATTGCATGGTTGTATTTATGGTTGTATTGATGGATGAATCGATGGAGGCAATAGTAGCACTGAGTTGTTTCACTTCTTTTTGGGTCTCGAGGAAACTAGATTTCAAGGTGTTGAAGCGAGTTTCCAGATCTTGGCTACGGGTATGGGCCATGAGGATGGGTGAACTGAAAAGGGGTGGGCGGGGTCAAAAATTTTGCCAAAAAATGATATGGGTGAATGTGATAAGGGCGGAGAGATGGATCCAATGGAATAGGTCTCAAATAATGGTGAAAAAATTTCCAGACTTTTTTTGTTTTTTTTACATAGTCATACTCCGGTTTGAAGAATACTATAGAGAGGAAATGTCCAAATGATTAGTCAGAAAGAAATGTGTATTTACTTGGCAACCCGAACACAGTTGTGCGACAATAGATCTTGTTTATTTTAATTTGCTTATGTTTCTGTCCCACAAGGGTTAGGTATTCAAGGGTTCTACAGACAAGGGTTTTCCCTGTGCTATAGCTCTCTGATATACGTGCAGGGTCCAATAGTAGTAATCGACCCATGATCTTAGGGAACTAACTAAGGAGGATAGACCATACCCTTAGTCGTACTACCCGACTACCTAGGTACTAGAGAGTATCTTCTCGAGTGTTGTTCTCGGTGACACTATAGTAGTCAGGTGGTCGATGAGTTTATCTAAAGAGGGCTTCAGGTAATCTAGGCAAATCCATACACAGGTGTTGTCTGATGTGCTACCACTTGAAGGGGTACCAATAGAGGTTACAAGGGTGGCCAACATATGTGCGCTTAAGTACCACTTGTATTTCATGCGCGTATGAATCCCTCAACCGCGGTTTTATGTGTGTAACGACAGATCTCTGTGGCTTAAAGATGCCGGAATACGTCTCTACCCTGAAAAAAATTTAACCCACACTTTCTGCCGAGGAAAGTGCTTTGATATCACTTGCAGTATACCAGATATAAAATGTATGCATAACTGAAATAAAATGCTAGTAATGGAAGAATAACAACAATATAACCAAAACATTCACTACAATAACACTGAAATGATATAAGAATAACAACAGAAATAACACTTTGAATCTGAAAGCAATGTTCACGGGCCTCTTCGAGGGGGCAACCTCCAGTTGAGCAGAGCTCTATTACAATAATATCCAAGCTAGGGTTCTCATACCCTCGACTCCTATTTATACTAAAATGAAGCATCTATTTTTTTTTACACCTGCGGAGTTATACTCCAGTCTGAAGAATACTGCGGTGATGAAATCCCCAAATGCTTAACCAAAAAGAAATGTGTATTTACTTGGAAACCTGAACACAGTTGCGCGACAATAGATCTGGATGTTTCTGTCCCCCAAGGTTTAGGTATTCAAGGGTTCTACAGACAAGGGTTTTCCCTGTGCTATAGCTCTCTAATATATGTGTGGGGTCCAACAGTAGTACTCGGCCCAATATCTCGGGGCACTAACTAAGGAGGATAGATCGTACTCTTATCCGTACTACCCAACTACCCAGGTACTAGAGAGTATCTTCCTGAGTGTTGTTCTCAATGACACTATAGCAGTCCGGCGACTGACAGGTTTATCTAAAGAGGGCTTCAGGAAATCTAGGTTGATCTGTACACAGGTGTTGTCTGATGCGCTACCACTCGAAAGGGTACCAATAGGGGTTACAAGGGTGGCCAACAGATGTTCTCTTAAGAACCACTTGTATTTCCTTCATGTATGAATCCCTCAACCACAGGTTTATGCGTGTAACGATAGATATCTGTGGCTTAAAGATTCCAGAATATGTCTCTACCCTGGAAAAAAAAATTCCCACAATTTCTGCCAAGGAAAGTGCTCTAATACCACTTGCAAGATACCAAATATAATAAATATGCAGAACATAAATAAAATGCTAGAAAGGGCAGAATAACAGTAATATATCCAACATAATGTCCACAATAACACATAAATGATATAATAACAACAACAGAAATAACACTTTGATTCAGAAAACAATGTTCACATGCCTCTTCAAGGGGCCAACCTCCAATCGAGCAACACTCTGTTACAATAATCTCCAAGATAGGTTTTTCATACCCTCGACCCTTATTTATACTAAATATGTCTATCAAGAGAAGCATCTAGAGGAAGATCCTTCTAGAAGTGGAAGCACTGACTTCCCTTAAAATAAAGTCTTATTCCTAAGCTACCCCAAAACTATCTAAACTAAGAAAAAAAGAGAGAGGAAGGAATATTAGTAGGTTTACCTTTGGTCCTAACATCTAGTGTAGACCTCTTTCGCTTTTGTAGCTTCCTGGATTGTGGGTCTCCTCCCAAAGTTGGCCTGCAAGAACACAGGCAAACAATGCTACAAATAAACAATCTCTACTTTCTTCTTTCAATTTTTAGATATAAGCATATATGAATTAATCAATAAATATATAAAGACACAATGTATTGGAACGGGAAATAACTCTTTTATTCAATACAGAGATAAGAAAGATTACAACCTTCTTATCGGCAAACGCTCTGCAAACCAGGTTCGAGATCCTCTTATTTTTGCTCCAAGTACATCATTCCCATACTGCCTCTCACAATCAACTGATCTTTTTGGGAAAAGGGAAAGGCTTGTATAAGGAGAAAGGGTTGGAGGGTGAATGTTGAGGCCAAATCTCAGAAAGGGATGCAAAACTTAGGCTAGAAGAGGAAGGGATTTTGGCAGAGTTTCTTTGTTATCTTTATTGTTGTTTTAAATGAGACCCAAAGACCTCTTTTTATATGAGAAAAATATAGTTAATCGGTTTGGGGACGGTCTACAAGGGGTAAAATGGTTGGGAAACTGACTATAGCCTGCAAACTCAACTGAATTCCTTGCAATTTTATATTTTTTGCAATTTTTGGAGGTAAATGTGGGTTGTCTAGCATCCAAATCGGGTATGTATGCAGTCTAACTAGTATGTAGCTCGTGTGTGTACGTGGGATGTAGTGCAATAGGGTGTGTACATGTTCCAAAAAATGGTTTTTTAAGAGAGAGTCTCAACATTAATTTGGAAAATTGTGTAAGTGGAAAGGCCAATGCCATGTATGCATAGGTAGGGAATTTTTGCGCTATAACATATGACGCCTAATGTGTGAGGTCATAAGAGCAATTTATGGCCAAAATACATTACAATTTCTTTACCATTGGGAAGGCACGGAGTCGAGTGAGCCCGGGACCATAGTTTGGGAGTGCGCTATCTGCAAAATAATAAAAATATCTCCCAGGTAGGCATACCCATGCTTGGGATGAGCTAATCATGGATGCCAATCAAGTACATGGAATATCCATGTCATATAAATGTCTATATAAGGTATAGCCGTGAGAAATACACAACGTATATACATCTCAAAATAATTTGATGATATTTAAGTACAATATAATATGCATCTTCAAGAAGTATTGACGTCTGCGGCTGGAGATGAAGACACCATAGCTTGAGAAACAAATTCAATATATTCAAAAAATTAGGTAGGAGTACAATAGGAGTGTAAGACTCACTACTCTGAGGTCTTTGACATGTCGTCAAGGAAATACTAAAGGATCTCGATCATCAGGTAGAGAACTTCATTGATTTTGAATCTAAATTTGACATGATTCTTGGGGTAGATGACCCATGAATGTCAAGAGACAAACTGCAGAATAGTCGACTCGGGTTGGATTAAAATTCCCTTGGACAAAAGAATGAAAAATGATGAGACTCAGGCAACGTAACATTGAAATAATTCTGTGATATAGGAGGCACCACAAACTCTCCATATGTTTGGAAGAGTAACCAAATGAAGGAGGACACAAATCTATGTAGCAAGAACAAATTCCTAATTTCATGCTCGATCCCAATTCTTGGGGAAAAAATGGAAGGATGTGCTTTCTCCAAGGGCGACTATCTTGCTACCGAAAAAAATAATTTATATCCCATCCCCTCTTTTTGGAATATTTTTTTTTTTTTCTTTTTCAAATTTTTAACGAGCTTGAAAAAGAATAATGAGTGTCTCAGTAATAACACTAGTTCCAAGTGCATGGGACATATTTATTCTCAGGGCAAGTAGTCATGTGTAGGATAAGGACACTCGGGGAAAATTCCTCCATGGGTCAGGGTTTCAGATCGCAAGAACAAAAAGTGTTGCAAGGATTTCGTATAAGGAATTCTTTAAAGGTTCAGTTGAGAGCAACATGAATCCGAAATTAGGCCTAAGGTGTAAGGATGAGACATGCGATGTGACTAAGCATGACACAACAAGACTCCTTCCATGTAAATTTTTACAAACCTAGAGAAGGTAAGTTCGGTGGTTTTTTCATGTTTAGAGAGCCGGAAAAAAACGTTAAATAAGACTCCAGGGAGTTCCTTTTTCGCAACTAGTCCAATCAGTTTGAAAAAGGGTCAAACTTGTACCAAAAGGATGTCTCTTCAAAACCATTTAAATGAGTGTGATTGAGACAAGATCACTCGACGATATTTTCAATTTTAAGGAGTCTATAAAGAGATTAACTATGGACTCACAACCTTTTTCTAGGTTTCGTCTCCTTAGCCCGAAAAAGTACAAAATATAACTAAGGAAAAATCTCCCAGGCGAGACAAGTCTCTCGAGGCATACCTTTTTGCGAGATAATATATTGGCTGGAAAAAGGGTTAAACTCATGCTAAATAGATGTTATTTCTGGACCAATTAATGAGTGTGAAAGGAACAAGGTCACTCAAAAGTATTTTAATATTTAGGGAGTCTGAAAAGAGCTTAACTATGGACTCCGAGGGGGTTCCTTTTTCATAAGTAATCTCCAAGGCCCGAAAAAGAGATAAACCAAAACCAAGGAGAATGTTATTTTCTTGAACATTTAGTCCCTCGGGCCTGAAAAAGGGTTAAACTTACGCCTAAGAATACTCTCCTAGAGAACCGAAGCTCCTAGGGTATACCTTTATTCGTAAAATAATCCATCCAGACCGAAAAATGGGTAAAATATCGTCGAACAGATGTTCCTTCAAGTTTAATTTTGGCGAGCATGAAGGGAAATAAGATCGCTCAACCATATTTTCATTTTTAGAGAGTCTCAAAAGGGATTAAAGAATACTCTAGGGGGGCTTATTTTCTCAATTAATCCATACGAGATCGAAAATAATAAATAAACTCTCATTGGATGTTTCTTTCAAAATTTAAGCAAGCTTGAAAGACAGCAAACCATGCTCTTTGGGGAGTCTCATCGGTAAGGCCAATAATGATGACTAAAAATAATAATGAGGCTTCAATACGTAATTATGGTAGGACTAACAAGGACTCTCGAGCCTATAGATAAAACTCATAGCATGGATGAAAAAATGCAAGAAAGGATCTACCTAGGGAATCCATGTAGAGGTAGGCTCTACCACCTAATTGCGACACTTCTAAAGCAGTTGAGAAGGTTTTGTGTCGCACTTTGGTGGGATCGATCCTATGCAAAAGTTGAAAATTCAATAATATGCAAAATTCAGGGCGCCAAAACTTAACCTATATGCAATAGTTGAAAAAATTACTTTTACCATGGGATAATATAAGTGTAACCCATATCAAGAAAATCACCAAACTAAAAGGACAAGTTCATCAGAATGACCCAAAGATAACTCAAAAGAGAACTTAAGTAGCCACCGAGTCAATAAAGGGGAAAAAAGGGACCAAATTAGGGAAAAAAGGGACCAAATTAGGGAAAAAAGGCAAAAAAATTCTATAAATAGAGGTGGACAACTCATTTTTACCATTGCAATTCGGAAAATAACTAAAAAGGTCAAAAACCCTCTTCCTTAAAATGCAAATTCAAGGAGCTACAGTGGAAAAAAAAAACTCACACTTGGACCAAGTAAGTACAAATCAGCCCATCATTTTAATCCATTTTTGTTTGTTTAATTTTATGTTTGGGAGGTGAACACCCTTGTAAAAGGTTTGTGTCTGCATGTATGTAGGTTGTCCACGCTTAGCCCACATATGTACGCAAGCAGAGTAATACTCAGCCTGCATACATACGCAACTGTCTTAAAGGTAGCCCGTGTACGCCCTCTTTAATGCTAAAAAATAATCAATCAAAGACTAAAACCTCTCCAATTTTGTGTGTGATAGGATGTATGTTCACTGGAGAGAAAGGGAACATGAGGATATTGATGTTTTGGTCGAGGAGGATCCTGGGGCCATTTCTATGCTAAAACATTGTGGCATGTGGAAGGTTTTCTAGTGTCCATTCATGAAGGCACAACCAAGGTTTCTCAATCCTTTGGTAGAGTATTGGCACCCTGATGCAGAGGAATTTATGCTAGAGGGTCAATCAATGACCCCAACCACAAAGGATATTTACTTCTTAACCGACCTCTCTAGGAGAGGGGAACTGATCAATCTGAGGACGTTTCCTCTAGGGACGTACACCATTGAGGACTATATCAATATGTACTTTGAGGATTGTATCAAGAAAGTAGGTTCTCAAGTGTCGATACAGAGGATCACCAACCTCCACTTTCACATCATATTGTTCATGATTGGTCGGATCAAGAGATCCAAAGCACTCCATCAGGCCTCTCATGCACAAATGCATTGTGCGGTTCAGTTTTTGGAGGCTACCATATTTGAATATAGTACTACCATGATGACATGCATGGAGAAACAACTCACAGACTGTTGTAGGAGGACGAACACGAACTTCGGGTTCATAATAGTTTTATTCTCTTTGTTCTTCTTTGAGAGTTCCTAGTCTTAGACCGATATGGAAAGTACAAGGGCATACTGTCTCCTTCCCGACATTGTGCAGGTGGGCATTTTTTCTTTCGAGACAGGGTGGAGGAAGGACCCAGGAGGCATTTGATGAGAAATTCTTTGACTGGTGGGCCCGTCAGATTTTGGTCATAGAGGACTATCCCTATGTAGGAATTATATTCCTGAGAGATATCGACATGCCCATTCCCCCTGGAAAGGAGCACAATGAGATAGGTAGAACATTTTAAAGTTTATCAATTTTTTTAAGTTTTTACATATTATCCTTTTTATATGTATGTCAAAGTACTAACTTAAAGATATGTTATATACAGATGTGGGACCTGTTTGACCAATATATTTCTCCAGGACTAGGCATCATCCTCGACTAGAGGTCAGACCAGCAGGAGCAGGAGGACCAATATTTGCAGGAGGACCCCCCAGCTAGAGAGGCTGAGAGAGTGTTGCGACAACTACAGAGAAACCTCATGAATCTCACGCATGCCATACCCATGGAATAGATTGAGGATCTTCCCCCAAATATGCAACCACATGTAGTGGGGGTGCCCAATACTTCTGTCCAATTATTATGGTGTCTTCTGCATGTCGTAGTCCACTATAGTAGGGTCAATAGGCCTAGACTGTAGATATTACTGTACCACTTATGTGCCGAGGGAACTTTTTGAACTATGTATTTTAGGACTTAAGCCCAACGATGTATACTGGCTATTTTTGAGGCTTTAATGCCCACTTTGTACTCATGACACTATTTTTTGGATATATATATATATATAAATATTTTTTGTCTTATGGATGAACATTTTTACAAATTTATTTACATGTGTATGTGTTTGTTTTAATTTTACATGTGAGCAACATGCCAATCTAATACTTGATTAGCTAATGTATCAGTTAGTTGGTTAGATCTCCTAGGAACATGAATATAAGTAATATAATCGAAATATCATTCTAAGATGTGTACCCTAAGGAATCGTCGGTGTAGAATGGGATCGTAAACACGATAAACCCCATTTAACTGGGACACGACCAATTGAGCATCTAAATAAACCCGGAGGCGTGAAATACCATGTGACAAGGCATCATGTAGTAATTATATCATTGTGTTGTAATCAACAACATTATTGGTTGTGTCGCCTAGACAAATACCTCTATAAGATAGCAACTTACCACTAGGTGAAATAATCACCCAAGTTGCGGAAGCAAGCCTCCAAGTGTGTTGGATAGTGTCGTCCACAAAACCAACATAGACTTCGGATTCACTTGACATCTACCATAGTGAAAATGAAAACATAAATGACTACACGCCCACAAAAAGAAGAAGACAAAAATTTATAAAAAAACTATACATATATACAAGAAGTCATGCTCAGATAACCAACCTAAGCATAATGCTTCTTAATGTAGAACCCATTTCTAGGCTCCGCTAAGGCACTACTCTCGAAATAAACCAGAAAGTAAGAACCCTTTTCTATGACCTCTTTCACAATGAAAGGTCTGAACCACATGGGTTTGAACTTACCCTCCACAAAGGGATATTTGTCTTGGTCATAGACTAGGACAATATCACCTTCAGAGAAGATCTGATGGTGGATGTACGGATCATATTGAAACTTGAAACATTTTTTATGAGCCTTGTTAGCCAAGGCTACATATTGACGTTGCTCCTCAAGTTTCTCGAGATATAATAGACGTTCCTCAAGTGGTGTAGTGTCGTGCAATATTACCACTGCCAACTTCAGAGAGGGATTTGACATTCAATGGGAAATACTGCCTCTAGCCCGTAAAAGAGTTGAAAAGGTGAAAACCGGGTAGCAATGTTTACAAAGGTTTGATAAGCCCAAAGTGTTGAATATAACATCAAATGCCAATTTGACTTTCCTGAATTAATCATTCACTGAAGAATAGTCTTGAGAGACTTATTCACAGCTTCTACCAAACCATTCGCTTGTGGGTAATATGATGACGAATGTTCATGTTTAAACCCAAGATTTGATTTTAATTCGAACATCATGTTGTTCTGGAATTGACTACCATGGTCAGTGACAATCTCCTTTGGGATACCAAACCGAGGTACTATCGGATTGAAAATTAAAAGGGAAATGGTTTACCCATCATTGTTAAATATCGGCATAGATTCGAACCACTTAGTAAAGTATCCTACTTCTACGATGATATAACGATTCCCCCTGGCAGAAGTAGGGTGACATGTAGTGCAATAAATCCCCCACTTGGTGAATGGGCTGATGAAAATAACCGGGAACATAGGAGATGGGTGTTGCTACATCTTCCAACAAAATATATGGCATGGGTGACACTTTTAGACCGCCTCAACACAATCTTTGATTAATGAGGGCCAAAAGTATCCTACGTGAAGAATCTTTTGGGTTGTCTCCAACCTAGACATGTGACCTCCAAATGCTCCTATGTGATAGTCATTCAAAACAAGATTTGCTTCTTCGTGAGTAAGACATCGTCGAAGAATTCAATCCACCCCTCAATGATACAAAGTGTCATTGAGGATGAGGTAGTTTCATGCTTGGTTTCGTATTTGTTGACATTCATCATGAGAAGCAGAAGTGGGGCACTTCATAGTCTAAATATATACAAGTATATCTCCATACTAGGGGTCCGCAGATGCGATCAAAAAAATATCTTCATTAATTGGTGGCTCTTCGGGTGAAATATCACCACTTTCGACTAGAAGTTCCAAGATTAACTCCGCAAAAACCAAGGAATTTTTAAATTTCTCCGAAACAAAATCCAAGTCAAACTCTTGTAGGATAACTATCCATCAACTGATTTTTCCGCCAATGACCCGTCACATTAACACATATTGAAAGGGGTTGACGACGACAATGATGGTAGTCTTGAGAAGTAATATATAGTGACATAACCGTTGGACAACATGAACAGCTTCCAAAGTGAGTTTCTCAACATGTGAGTAATTGAGTTCTGGTCCAACTAGGCCTTGGATAAGATAATAGATAATGTGCTCTTTGAGCGCATCATCCTCTTGGACCAAGAACATGTCGATTGTAGACTCTGCAAAAACCAAATATAACAATAAATACTTTCCATAATCAGGAGGAGTGAGTAGAGGGGAAGACATCATGACGCATGTCAATACGTCAAAATAGTGTTGAGTGGATTCATCCCAACATAATGGGACCCCATTTTTCAAAAGATGCATGAACCCTTTTGTAAAATCAACATAATTAGCAACAAAATGCCGAAGAAAATTTTCTTTCCCCTGTAGACTCTAAAGCTGGGGTATTGTGTGTGGGGGAGGTAGTTAGACTATTGCCTCAACCTTTAGAGGATCAACCATAATCCCTTTTCTTGACACGATGAAACTTAATAAATGACCTGATGTCACACAAAAATTGCACTTGTTTGGATTCAAGTGAATCCGATAGTTGCGACACTTCTCAAAGATTAGTCATAAATGGGTAGGATAATCGGATCTCTTGAGAGAATGTGATGCCATATCATCAAGGTATTCCTTGAATATGTGTTTGAGGTCATGAAAAGTTAACGACATGGCCTGATAAAAAGTAGCTCCAACATTCTTTAGGCCAAAAGGCATTTTTTGGTACACGAATGTACCCCAAGGACAAATGAAATTCGTTTTATGTTGGTCCTCGAGCCTGATTTGAATTTGATTATACCCGTAAAAACTGTCCATGAAAGAAAATACCTCACATACTACACATTCATCGACGATCTAGTCAATAAATGGGGTTGGAAAATTGTCTTTTGGGAAAGCTTTATTCAGATCGCGGAAGTCCATACATACATGGATCATTCTTTGCTTCTTGTTGACAAGAATATGGTTCAATATCCATTCCATCAATTGCATGGGGTAGATGAAACCAACTTTGAGGATTTTCTCTACTTAAGCTTTTATTGCTGCTTCTTTGCAAGGATTGATCAGGTGACGCTTCTGTTGGACTAGTTTAACATCAGGATAAGTCATGATTTTGTGATAAAAAATTCATGGGTCAATGCTTGGCATTTTCTCATAAGACTAGGAGAAAATGTCGTGAAACTCTTTAAACAATTCAATATAGATTTGAATCTCTTTGGAAGAGAAATCCACTCCAACAAAGAAATTTTCCATGATGCCAAGGTTTTTGGAGATATCGATAGGAATTGTTTCAAAAATACTTTCCATGTTTCCCTCAACATATATTCTATGCATAGCCAGAGGGTTAATAGGACAAGGGATATCTCCATTCATGGTCGTAACAAACTATACTTCCTCTATTCTTCTGAGCTCGTGTAAGAATTAAGATATATGATGAAGATCATCCCAAGGTATGCCTGGCCTAGTCATTACCTTTAGGATCTCCTCGTTAGAGGGTAAGACTAAGTCCAAAAGGTCTTGAGAAGCAAGAGAGTCTTGAGCCAAAATAGGCTTGAGAACAGGATCTAACTCCTATGGGGGAATTGGATCAGGGTTGGTCGAGTCTTGCTAGACATTGTTGTACACAACCTCGGTAGCGGATAAGGATTGGTTGAGTCGATGGGGAAGGTAAAGTCCATGGGTCTTCAAAGTAACTCATTTTGAAAGACACAACTTGAAAAATTGTAGCCTTAGGCTAGTCGGGGATAGCCGAAATAAACCTAACATCATTGGAAGGTAGAGAATAATAAAAATTTCCCATCAAATACAGAAATAATCCGACATCTAATTTGATAGTACCCAGCTGTGGGTTATCAATCATCGGGACCGTGGATGCCCCCGATGAAGGTTCAGGGTGAGAAAAGGATAATTGGTCAACAATTATAATCCAACCTTCGTGAGGAAAGAATAAGACTCAAAAAATAGTGGCTACAACCATGTTCATTGTGTAATTCCAAATCCTCCCTAACAAAATATTGTAGTCGAGAGGTACATCGACTACTTCTACCTCGATGCACACAACGTTTCCCTCCAATTGCATAGGGAAAAAAGGAATTGTACTATGTTTTCTGAACAATCGACCATCAAATGAATTAAACAATGTAGGTGACGGAGCCAACTCAGGTTGGTCGATGGCATTCCAACATGCCAACGACATCACACAAGTCGAGACACCCTCATCAACCATCGTACGAAAAATGTTTTGTGTCAATGATTTTGTGGTGTACGTGTTACACATTATTTTCATCATCCCTATGACCATTAATGATGTAAACCTATATGTTTCATTCAGAGGGGTCAGTGGCCTGAGTTCTTGAAGAGAGAAGGGAGAAGAACTTTTCCTGAGAAAAGAAGTTGCATTTTCCTTTGGAAAAACCCTATAAAAAGGAAGTTCGCAGGTTTCTATATAGGCAGGGTACAAGAATGCCTAATTCTCGCAGGTTGCACCATAGCTAGGTTGCGAGAGGTTCGCAGGTTGCTCTATAGGCAGGGTGCGAGAATGCCTACACGTGGGAAAAACAAGCATTTTCTCGAATCTTCTAGAAGGAGAAACTTCCATGGTGAGGTGGCATCCGAATGGTTTGGATCTTACTCGCTTTCATGATTTAGTGGGATCATCCTAACCTCCTCACCTTATCCTCTTCAACTTATAAAAGGAGAGGATCTCTCATGGAGAAAGTTAGCTTTTGAGCTTTGGAGCTTTTGGAGCTTGGATTGGGATAAGTTGGATTTGGCCTGGAATTATTGGCTTGGTTAGAGTGGTTTTGAGTTTTTCCTTTGTCAAGATAGATTGTGAATATTATCAGATCTATGCTCTCAGAATTCTTGGAGTGAAAGTGTGTGGGGAACGAAGGACAGTTGGAAGGGACCTTATGACATCAAGGCCATGGTTGTAATCTCTCTTTCACATTCAATATGATACAGTAATATGATTCTTTCCTATAAAGCTTGTTGTGCTTTATTGTATGATTCCTTGATCACATACATAGGTTTATATTGAGTTTATGCTATTACTATCACTTTGGTTGGTTGTGTTCTTTTGCAAGTTCATCATTGTATGAGTGTTGGAACGGAGCTAGGATGGCGATGGCAAGAGGAAGCGACATTTAAACGGTATGTCACTCATCCCTCTTTAGTTAGTAAATTCAATATCTAAAACTTAAGGAAAGCGTCATGTTCTAGTGTGTTTTGTTCCAGATCCAGGTGGATCTAGGGAGATCAATTAGTGTCTGCACCTACCGATTTGTCCGATAACAAAATTGGTGACTCAACTGGGGAATGGATTGTTTCCTAGTTAGTCTAGTTTCCCTTGCTTCGATTGCCTGTTTTCTGGTTTCTGAGTCTGTGGGACATCCATCTAGACTCTCTGGATCTAGAAGTTCACTTAGATACCCTATCCTTTTTCAAAATTTTCTTTGATTACAGACATTCTCGCACTGTACCTCTCTATGGCCTGCAAGAACCATTGATGTTCGCATCCTACTATTAGATCTAGTGCAAACTTCTCGCACCCTACTAGTGTCGAGCCTACGAGAATACCCAATTCTCGCACCCTACTAGTGTCTAGCCTACAAGAATACCTAATTCTCGCACCCTACTAGTGTCTAGCCTACGAAAATACCTAATTCTCGCACTGTACTCTACTGCTAGGCTGCGAACTTGTTTGTAAACTATTTTGAATTGGGTCTTTTCATATTTTGATGTCTAGTTTTTCTTTGATCAGCTGGATTGAACTTTTGGAGCCTATATTGATCTGTTTACAGTCTGCTTGACATCCTTTGAGTTGCTTTTAGCCACCTTTTCTTTGTTTGGTTTTGAAATATTAGTCTCTTGCTTTGAGTATCTTTCAATTACAAAGAATGTATTTTCTTTAGAATTGTTTAGGGAAAGATCAGATTTCTTCTGAATAGTTCGCTTTAAAAGAAAACTTTTAGTTTGGGTTTCTTTGTTTTAAGAAAGTTCATTATTGCTTTTAGTGAAATTTTTGAAACAAAAATATTTAATTTCTTCTTTTATATTAGAATGGGGGCATCCTTGCATTTGAAGTAGCAGAATTGCATGATTCTTGGCATTTTTTGATCCTAAATTATGAAAACTTTTCCCCCTCATGGCCGGGGGGGGCATGAATCGTGCATTGGTGTACAGTCTTTTTGCTCATTTCTTGAGAATATTGATATTGATGAGTTTTAAGATTTTGGGACATTGTGCATCTGGGAATGATAAATGTTTTCTCCTTCTCGTAGCATAGCTTTCATCGAAATGAAAAGATTGCATCTTCATCTATTTTCATAACTTTCGAGTCGGTCGAAACACCATATTGTCCACGCCATTTTCCTTTTGAGTAACAACAACTATAAAATAAAGCACTTATAAAAATTGATTAGACATTTTTATCTTTTTTGGTAGGAAACCTACATTAGATTAGTTGTAGGGATTTGGAATAGGTGTGAAAGATAAATTTTCAAAGTTGCAAACAAACATAGAATCTTGAGTTAGGGAGCTGTTAAATCCACTTATTACATTTTGTCCTGGGAAGACCTTCTGACACAAGGGTCAATCACGAGGTCGCATTGAGACTAGCAGAGTTACTCACCCTGCTTTGTTGGTCTTGGTGTAGAGATTATGTGTATTATGGGGGTCGCTTGAGAGGTATACCCACAATGATGAGTGGAAGCCTTTCAAGTTGATTTCGGGCTAGATACCCTGCCGTTGTGCATGGATTGGACTGTCGACTGTTTCCCCAGGAATCACTGTAGTGATTGGTAACCTTAGTGGCCTATCTCTCTAGGTTCTTTACACGAGGTGACTGTGGAGGGGCAAGTCTTCACGGTACCTAGAATCGACGTTGGCCAAACTCACTCAGGCTCCTTGGAGGGTATACCCATGATTATGTGTGGGAGCTTGCACTAGGGTGTAAGTCCATTAAGTAGGTTGTCAACATAACTTTTCCACCCACTCTATCTCAGCCCCTTCTTACATTGTTCCTGCGACATTTTATTTCATCACCAAATAGTGTGCTCATTGTAAGAAGGTTTTGTTTGTTTGCTTGCTTCCTAGATTTTTAGTGTGTGGTGTTTGTTTTCCCTAGCATACTGTAGGTTGGATTTGTTTAATGGCGTTAGTTCCTGGAATGACCAATGAACGAACCCCTACTCCAGAGGAACCTTTTGTTTTTCCTTCTTATGGGAACATTGGTCCTCCTCACATCACTACTTTGAGCCTTCCAGGTCTCACTATTGGATTACCGATATGGTTGTTTTCCACTCAGGTAATCTCGAATGCAGTTAGTGCTTTAGTCACAAGCACTTCCCCCCAAGAGCATCAACCTCATGTTGATCCTTAACCTTCTTCACCAGTAAGGTATTCTTCACCTTCTTCGCTTGCAATGTCGCCTTCCATTTCATCTTCTTCGTCGGGTGAAAGTTATGAATCTAGTAACCCGGTGAATAAGAAGAAGAAGAAAAGGAAGATTAAGAATAAGAAAGATAAACAAGGGTCAAAGTTTCCAACCACTGTCAAACATGTTGGAAAACAAGCAGTTACTGTTAATCGTGTTGGGAGTGTTGATGATGTCAAGATCACCCAAACAACCCGTAATCCCAAGTACCCTTGTAGGCTTTGTAAAGGTAGCCATCTTATTAAGGATTTCCCTGGTCTTCTAAGGTTATAGAAGCATGGTCTACACACCCTCTCCAACCCATGTTGTTAGCCTCTGAACAACATGTTGATGACCCCCTGTCAACCAGTCATGATATGGTTGGGAAGAATAAAAGTAGAGTCAGGTTCCTGTGTATGTTATGCAAAGGGAGTCATCTCACTCATCTTTGTCCTCATATGGACGAAGCCTCGAAATTACTGAAAGACATGACTGTTTCACAACCTCAACTTCCAACTGCTTACCGAAAGCTTTCTCTCAGCCCTCCAATAGTTAATGGAATGATCACTCCGGTACCTTCACCGGTCAATTCGGTTGATCATGTCGTCAATTTGGTCACGTCCTTAGTTGAACTAGTTGACAAAGTGGTCGATCTGATCCCATCCTCGGTCGATCCCACTCTCCCTTTAGACAGTGTTAACAAAGTGGTTGATCTGATCCCATCGTCGGTTGATCCTACTCTCTTGTTAGAGAGTGAAACCCAAGAGATCAATCCTTTTTCAAGCATCGATCCCATTATCCCCTTGGAGAATGCAACCCAAGTGGTTGATCTGATCTCCTCATTGGTTGATCCTACTCTCCTGCTAGAGAGTAAAACCGATATTGCCCATGTTTGTCTCATTGATACAGAATCTACCATGCCAGGGGATATTCCTCCTTCTCCCATGGAACCCCCTCCAAGTTATGAGGTCGTCCATTTTGATTGGGGTGTGCTAATTGGACCTTGTATTTCCTCTCACATTCCTTTCCAGATTACAGTATAGGTTTGTGGTCGAAATGTTCCTCAGACACTGATAGATGAAGGTGCATCCGTTAGTATTTTTTCCTCTTTTTCTTAGAAAGCTTTGGGTTGTCCTCCATTTGCACTTGTTACGCAAAATCTGTTAGCTTTTAATAGAAGAACTAGTCAACCTTTAGGGACCCTTCCTCAGTTTCCTCTAACTTTGGGAGGGAAAACTGTCTTTATTGACGTCATGGTAGTCCAAGACCCCTTGGATTTTTCTTTACTCCTTGGGCATGATTATGTCTATGCCATGAAAGCTATCGTGTCTACTCTTTTTCATGTGATATCTTTCCCTCATGATGGACGGGTTGTGATTGTTGATCAACTTTCATTCATTGACCCTGCATGGATTGCCTCCCTAAATGGTTCTTATATGCAGATGGTATCGCCCCCGCCATAGGTCAATTATGTGGCGTTGTCACCCATGGCTTCAACTTTTGATGAATTATATCTAGTAGTTGACATGGTGATATCTTCGATAGGGTTGTTAGAGCCTGAGATTTTTACTCATGTCACGACCCTTGACATGGTGTCCTTCTAGAGTGTTTTTCTTCCTTCCAGTGAAGACCTCTTGGAAGCCATGACTGAGTTTTGTCCCTTGACATGATCTCCTTTCAGAGCATTGTCCTCTTGGTATCCATGATCAAGAAGACTTTGAGGATAGTTTTTGCATCTATGAGGCAACCTTGTTAAAAAATGAAACAGAGGTCTTTGAGCATAGTTTTCTAATTTCAAGCTCGTTAAAAAATGAAACCACTTACGAGGATAGTTTTTTCATCTCGATGGCAACCTCGTTAAAAAATGAAACAAAGGTTACGAGCATAGTTCTTGTTTCTATGTCAAGCTCGTTAAAAAATGAAATAGCTTTCCCCCTCTCTGTTTGAGTCAAGTCCTTCGTCTAGTATTTGAAGCTTCATTTCCTCCGCCTTTGTCATTGGATGAAATGAAGCTTGGGGGGCAATACTTCCAGCCTATGGACTTCATGCTGAAGTAGAGTCGCTAGTTTCTTAAGCTGGGGATTAAGTACCAACCTTCCATGTGTTATGCATTGGGAAGTCACAAGCATAGTTTTCTATGGTTCAAGCTTGTGTAAAAATTAAACGACTTACCTCAAGCATAGTTTCCTCTGGTTCAAGCTTGTGTAAAAATGAAACCAAGTCCAAGCATAGTTTTGTTTAGTTTTTAAGCTTGTGTAAAAATTAAAATCTATCCCAAGCATAGTTTTGTTTTGTTTTAAAGCTTGCGTAAAAATGAAAAAAATCCCGAGCTTAGTGTTTGTTCTTTCTCACGCTCGTCAATACATGAGAATAAGTTACCGAGCTTAGTCTTTGTTCTTTCTCGTGCTCATAAATCAATGAGAATGTAACCAAGTATACTTTTATCACTTTTTCGGACTCGTAAAGGTTATATGAAAAAGGAACCCACTGGAGTTTCCTTTAATCTCTTTTCAGACTCTCTAAACATGAAAAGATTGCCGAGTGATCTTTCTATTTTCACGCTCGTTAAAGTATTTGAAGAAAGCGTTTTTTGAGTGATAATTTATCTCTTTTTCGGTCTCTTCAGACTACTTTACAAAAAAGGAACTGAGAAAGTTCTCTTTTGAGTGTTTTTCTAGACTCTATAATCATGAAAAACCTTCGAGTTTTCTATCGTTGGACTCATTAAACAAACATTGAAAGACCCGTAGTGCGACTGAACCACTCCTTCAAAGGGTTCGTTAAACATACTACGAGGGACTCGTCCGAAGGATGATCTTACATTACAAGCATATGTTATCCTCCTCAAGCTTGTGTAAAAATAAAGAGGTACTCGCCATAAATGGTGGGGGAGAAGTTTGGAAAGAAATGTATCTAAACCTGTATTCTATGGAAGAGTCGCTTTTGAACATGACACCCTTTCACTTGCCTTGTGTCTAGGTTGGAAAATCTTCTCGTCTCTTGGTCATACTCCTTTATAAGATTACAGATTGGTCTGTGATCCCTATTGTTGAGTCAGTATTTTCCAAGACAGTTGTTGTGTCGTCAATATGTTCAAAAATATGTCCAACCTGAAAATCATTCTATTGTGTCAGCCATTTCTGCAGTCCTTAAGCCTTCTATTGCATCGACCATCCTTGAGTCAGTCTTGAATCACTTGTTACTCTGATCTATATCAAATCTTGTTACTTTTTTCATGTCATTGATGGGGGATACATTAAGGCCCTTCTATGACGAGTCTTTTCCTGTCGACTTCAACTCATTATCCAGGAATTAGACTTAGAAACTAATTGGTACCTTGGAACTTGCATGCCTCAATGGCAGGTTTCCTCACTTTTGACAATGGGTTTTCATTATTTACCCCTAATCAGGAGATTCCACCGAGTGTTCGACCTCATCTCATTGATTCACATTTGTTGGATTGTACTAGAGTACCTTGGGAGTCATTGACATTAATGGTGATTTCCCTTGTGCTTGTTAACGGTATACACTAATGACCAGTAATCAAGTAGTTTCTACCATGTTCGACTTCAGCACATGTATTCACATGGTTAGATTCGTACTATAGAGTGGTGGAGATGAAGACCCTAGATCTTTTTTGACAGATTCAGGTTGCGTTGGTGTATATTCAGTTTGTACTATTGCATAGATCCGCATTGTATGTCTGGTGGCTACGTTCAAATTTGAGTCTTTAACACATAGATCCACAGTGTATTTTTGGTGGCTATGTTCATATTTGAGTCATATTGGCATGGATCCACAATGTATGTTTGGTGGCCATGACCTATCTTATTTGACATGGATCTTCGCAGGTCGACATTTATTCTTTGAGTCATTTGTATTTTGAGTATGGGAATGCCTACCTCAGTGATGATATATTATTGTACTGTATTTCCTTGTTTGTTGGCAGGTTTCCGACCAACTGTTTCTTGTTCCCTACACACACTCGGCAAAGTATTTCAGCTATCACTCTGTTCTAACTTCATACTTTGGGGGGCTCTCTATTACACATTATTTTCATCATCCCTATGACTGTTAATGATGTAAACCTATCTGTTTCCTTCAGAGGGGTCAGTGGCCTGAGTTCCCGAAGAGAGAAGGGAGAAGAACCTTTCCTGAGAAAAGAAGTTGCATTTTCCTTTGGAAAAACCCTATAAAAAGGAAGCTTGCAGGTTGCTATATAGGAAGGGTGTGAGAATGCCTGATTCTCACAGGTTGCACCATAGCTAGGTTGTGAGAGGTTCACAGGTTGCTCTATAGGCAAGGTGCGAGAATGCCTACACATGGGAAAAACAAGTGTTTTCTCGAATCTTCTAGAAGGAGAAACTTCCATGGTGAGGTGGCATTCGAATGGTTTGGATCTTACTCACTTTCATGATTTAGTGGGATCATACTAACCTCCTCACCTTATCCTCTTCAACTTATAAAAGGAGAGGAGCTCTCATGGAGAAAGTTAGCTTTTGAGCTTTGGAGCTTTTGGAGCTTGGATTGGGCCAAGTTGGATTTCACCTGGAATTATTGGCTTGGTTAGAGTGGTTTTGAGTTTTTCCTTTGTCAAGATAGATTGTGAATATTACCAGATATGTTCTCTCAGAATTCTTGGAGTGAAAGTGTGTGGGGAACGAAGGACAGTTCGAAGGGACCTTACGACATCAAGGCCATGGTTGTAATCTCTCTTTCACATTCAATATGACACAGTAATATGATTCTTTCCTATAAAGCTTGTTGTGTTTTATTGTATGATTCCTTGATCACATACATAGGTTTATATTGAGTTTATGCTATTACTATCACTTTGGTTGGTTGTGTTCTTTTGCAGGCTCATCATTGTATGAGCGTTGGAACGGATCTAGGATGGCGATGGCAAGAGGAAGCAACATTTAAATGGTATGTCACTCATCCCTCTTTAGTTAGTAAATTCAATATCTAAAACTTAAGGAAAGTGTCATGTTCTGGTGTGTTTTGTTCTAGATCTAGGTGGATCTAGGGAGATCAGTTAGTGTCCACACCTACCAATTTTTCCGATAATAGTATGCCACTACTATCTAAAAGGAGACATGGTGACGAAGATGCAGTTTATGGTTAGTCAGATAAAAAATTATCATTCCTGAGTTACTGGGCTCAAGCGCTCCCAAGGTAGACAAAAAATCTTTTCTTTGTGAGGGGAAACTCTGGAGAACCTCCAGAGCAGAGTAATTCTTAGCAACCCTCATGTTTGGGTTGTGAGAATCCATTTTGAACACACCTTTAGGGATGTGAGTCATCGTTTCTCCCACTATCTTCTCAATTTGAAGAGAATTCAATGGGTTGGAGGCCTCTTTTCCCTTCTCAATATATTTTGGTGTTTCGTAGTCATGAGCCTTGGTCGATAAATGAGCTTCAACTTTTGTTGGGTTATGAAAAAGGTACAAATATCTTCCTTACTCCTACAATTCATGATATAATCTTGATTGGCTTTTCAGTTAATTAGGGATAAATAGGATAGAAAATGATTAATATGTCTTCTAGCATTATTATTTAATTTATAGTAAATAAGATTCTAAAATACGATTGGAATTGTTTGATTTTGTTACAGGATTGGATAAATGTTGTCAAACCCGAGATAGAAAATGAGATCTTGAAGATGCGCAAGCTATTGGAGGTTGAGGACTTTTGGCACAAAGAAGTTTTGAAGATGATTGATTTCCTATATTGTATCTTTATAATAGTAAAGAAATCCTGAGAATCTCTCGATCCTTAGGATGGCTTAATTTACCCAGATTATTGTGATATATAGAGGGTAATAGATCCTAAAAGGGGGGAGAGAAGAATTGTATCCAAGTATTCAGAACTTAGAATTTCTATGTGCCAACAGTTTTTGTAAATGTTGTACCAGCTATGGAATCAATAAAATATTTGAACGTTTTCACCATTTCTACATACCGAGTTTCTAGTAGCAGTTCTTCTAAGGACTAAGGGCCCAGTCTGAAGGAGTTACTCTTTCAATCTGTAATCGTATCAGTTTTGATTTCTGTTTTATGATTTAAATTTCCTTTACAATAGTTAAAGATAGATGAACAAGTGTGTTAATGATTTATTGTTGATTTCTTACAAGAGATAGATGTTTTGGTTTGAATGTTGATGATTGTTGTTCCAACTTCCATTGCTGTAGTTTGCTCTTTGACAGTTCCTCACTTTTTCATACACATTGTTCATTTTCCTTAGATTCACATCTGTTGTTCCTTTCAATTAAGTTACATTTGTCGTTACTTTCAATTAAGTTACATTTTTCGTTACTTTCAATTAAGTTACATTTGTTGTCCCTTTCGATTAGATTATAATTAATGTTTCTTTCTACAGATAGAGTAATTCGCTATTTCCTTTTCAACAATTTGATTCATAATTGATAGTTACTTCTGCAAGTATTTGCTTAGATTCAATTACTTCTTTTTAGTTAAATGAATTCAATAGATTAGTTAGTTATTTTTCATTCGTAGCATGTCAGTAATCAGATTTCAATTCCGTTAAGTAAGCTCTTAGTCTCAGAATCTTTAATAAATATTTGAGGAACTTGATTGTGGATAAACTCAGGTTTTCTTTAACTACGTGATTTTAACCTCTACGAGCTATCTGCATATACTTTGTTGATATTCTTGAGATAAAAGATGAATCCTTGGGTTGATAAATTATTGTTAAACTAAGGATTTTTTTAGACATCTTTAGATCCCAACATTTTGGTGCTGTTGCCAGGGAGAATGTCAAAGGTAGCATAGGTTGTGTCTCTGGAGGACCAGGTATTGAATATGGAAGGTAAGAACCTATGCAGGCAATAAGTAAGATGTGTATTCCAACACTTACCTCCAGTTGACACTTAAGAGGTCATATAGGTGTTTCTTTTTGAAATTATTTTTGCGTGAAGTGTGCATGACTAAGAAGAAATATATTGAAAAACCAAAACCCTCACCAAAAACTACCAAAGCCCAGGGATCAATGCTCCCTGGGAGAAGCACTTTCATATACGACATCATCCAAAAAGATGAATCTCAAGCTTCGGTCGGACCTAGTAAAGGACCTATCTGAATCCCTCAAGTAGCAGTTTCACCAACTGCAACCAACGTTGAGATTCATAGAAAAACTAAAGGGACTGAGAAAATCTTTCAAACCACAGACCTTCCACCCCTCAACCCTTTAGATGAGGGAAATGCTTGTAATCTAGAGGAAGGAGAAGGAGAAACCAGCGGGGTTGCCAAGGCAGACCCATCACCACCCCCTGATCCTGAATCTCCTATAAAAGAAGAAGGCATGCCTGAAATCCCAGATAGAGGGAGTGCAATCAAATCCCCTAGAGGATCAAATAATCAACCACCTCGAATAGAACACCCAGATCAAGAAATTTCTGAATATTTTTGGAATATTTTCGATCAAATGGAACAACCAAATCAACAATGAACCTAGAACTCCATGTTGGAATATCCGATAGTTGATTCAATCACCAATGGTCCCATGAAAGAAATACCCCTACATAACCTACCAAACTTCCATGGATTGACTTAAGAAGACCCAGAAATATTCTTATTTGAATTCGATGTCCTATGTAGAGGGTATGATTACACCTCTAAACCCAAAAAATTAAAATTGTTCCCCTCTACCTTGAAGGGAGCATCTCTACACTGGTTTATGGGATTAGGAGGTGGAACCATTAACTCATGGGATGAGATGAAACAATCCTTCTTGACAAAATATCAAGATTATTGTAGAACCAGGGACCTAAAAGATGAAATCATTCAAATGAATGCAAAAGAAAATGAATCATTAGAATAATATGTTGAGATATTTCAGTATGACTTGCAAAGATCGCCCTATGGTACATTACCAAGTGAAGTACTTAAAGAAACTCTGATTAAAGGTATGAAGGATGAATGGGTAGAAACATTGAATCTAATGGGGAAGGGTGACATTTATCAAGAAACTTATGATAAAATCATTCTATTGTGCATCAGGTGCTCACGAGGAAGTACACAGACCAGATTAGGAATGCGAAGTTCCCTGACCAGAAATAGAAACATTACCAGTGGGTGCGTTACGTGAGCTGAAGTTGGTAATCTCTTATAAAATTTCAAAACAAATATTCTGAGCACTTTGACTACACAATTGGATGTATTGTAGGCCAAACAAAAACAAGCAGAAGAAGAACAGACTTTGGCCATATTTTTCCACAGATGCAAAAAAAATCATGGTCCAAGGGAATGTCCTTTGGATGTGGTTTGGGTTTGCGCTATTTGCACCAAGGATCACAACACAAAGAAATGCCCATCGCTCCCTAAACTGAAATATGTCTTTAGAGGAGTAGAAGAGGAAACATAACCATTATATTTGATGGCTCAATGTCGTCAATGGCAGGCTCGTCCTCCAAATACACTCTAGGAACCCCCCTCTTTCTTTTCTGGACAATATAATCAACAACAAAAATATGGTAATGCATGGCAGAGCCAGCTGTTTACTAATTAGAACTGGCAGCCCTAGCAATACCCACCTGCAAATCCCACTTGGCCAAAAAAACCACCTGCAAATACAATCTGGCAGAATCAGCCAACTGCAAGTTCCACCTGGCCTAACTCGCCATACCCCACCTCATCCTAGAAAAACTCAAATAACAACCCCTACTTTTCACAGTGGCCTAATATGACTGCCCAAAACACAAATTGGAACCAGAATTGGCAGCGCCCCATGGGGATAAACAATCAAACCATGGGGATGGCCCCTCAAACCCAACCCACGTTGCAAGCTCCACTCCAACTGCCCCAAAACCCTCAATCACAATTGTTCCCTCAATTACCATCCCAACCCCACCCAAATCCTAATAATAGACTAGCTCATCTCGTCTAGATTATGGAGAATGGGGAAGAGGTGACCAACTTGGTAGGGTGCAACGAACTTCGATTGATATCGTGGCATATAATCTCTCTTAAAGAAAATAACGTTTTCCAAGAGAAGGAGAATGAAAATAACAAACAACCAACAATAACGCCCTTGATTGTGGTAATAATGGAATAAATTGAGTAGGGGGGGAACACAGTTGAGTCACAGGATCCTGATAAGGATGCAACTCCTTCCCCTCCATTCCCCAAAATATTGATGATAGAAAAACATTTCGTCTATCCTAACTTCGACATTGTAGGGGAACTCAAGAATTTATATGTCAAGATCCAACTTCTGCAGGCTCTGCAAGACATTCCAATATATACAAAAACGATCAAGCAACTATGTGGGAGGAATCCTGTTAGAAAAATTAAAAATTCATCATCAACAGTTCGTGTAGTAGGAGCCTTGTCTGATCTAATTATAGGTATACAAGAACTAGTCAAATATGCAGATCTAGGGAACCCCATAGTAACAGTTCAGATCCAGGGCTGTTCTTTTCCAAATACACTAGTTGATTTGGGGCAGCCATCAATATCCTGACTATGGAAATTTACAACACCCTAGGTTTTGACTCCTTCGAACCCACCCCAATTATGTTACAATTAGCTGATTGATCAATGGTTAGACCAATTAGCACACTACATGACATAACAATCTCAGTCGACTCTTGGGAATATCCAGCGGATTTCCTCATCATCAACCCAAGAAGTGGACTCGAAGGGCATCCATTGATACTGGGTAGACCATGGCTCACAACCACTGATGTGTACATAGGATGTCGAATGGTTAATATGGAAATTGCTAGAGGAGGCGTCACAAAAAATCTCATCTTATATCCTCCATCCAAGCCAAGCCCGACTTTCATATATCCACAATTTCCACCATCATGGTATCCAAAAAAGGATTTACGAGCCCCTCTCACACTGGAAGAATCTCTCAGACTCAAGAACCAGCTAGAGGATGACATAATTAGTGGGTTTATTAAGAGCCCAACCACTGTGGGTAATCCAACATGCCAGAGGCTCCAAGTTGTTCTAGACTGTGAAGCACAGGGAGACTTGCTGGAAGATTTAATGGAACAACAAATCCTGACTACCACCATTCATAAGAGAAAATCCGTTGAGATTGCACCAGGGAATTCTCTGAACATCAATGCCACTTTAGATGAGAAACAACAACAAAAGATGATTCAATTCCTTTCTAAATACCAACAATCTTTTGCTTGGGAATATTTTGACATGAAATGTATTGATCCTCAGCTCTGCACACACCACATTTATATTGAGAAAGATGCCCAACCTATCCGACAGCCGTAGAGAATACTGAATCCCCACCTCAGGTATATTGTTAAAGAAGAATTACAAAAGTTGTTGGACGTAGATTTCATATATCCTATCTCAAATAGTTGGTGGGTTTCCCCATTAGTGATCGTCCCCAAGAAAAATGGGAAATGGTGACTCTGTATCGACTACAAGGAACTTAACAAATCCACTCAAAAGGACCACTTCCCCTTACCTTTCATTGATCAGGTCTTGGATACTTTGGCAGGGAAGAATTTATTTTCTTTCCTAGACAGTTTTAGTGGCTACAATCAGATCCAGATTGCCCCCGAAGATCAAGATAAAACTACATTCACATGCCCCTGGGGTACCTTTGCATACAGAGTATTTTCCTTTGGACTTTGTAACGCTCCAGCCACATTCCAAAGGGCCATCCTGATCATATTCAAGGATTTGATCAGTGAAGGGATTGAAGTTTACATGGATGATTTCACCCCTTATGGTGATGACTTCGATCAAGAACTGAATAATTTTGAGAAAGTACTAGAACGATGCATTGCTACCAGGTTATTTTTAAGCCACGAAAAATGTCACATGATGATGATGGAAGGTGTGGTACTAGGGAATTATATTTCTGCAGATGGAATTAGAGCAAATCCAACAAAAATAGAGGTAATCCTTAATTTACCTACACCACACACACAAACTAAGGTACGTAGTTTCCTTGGCGCTTCAGGATACTATCACAAATTTATGGAAAATTTTGCAAGAAATGTTGCACCTTTACATTCTTTGACTGGTAATGTGGAGTTTGAGTGGTCTGACAAGTGTGATGTGGCATTTTTAGGACTCAAGACACTGATCTCGACAACACCAGTGTTGAGAGGACCAAATTGGAAAATACCATTTCACATCTTCACCGATGCATCAAATATTTCCATAGGCACTATCCTTGGATAGAAAGAAGACAAGAAACCCTATGCCATTTATTTTATTAGCAAGAATCTTACTTCAGTTGAACTTGATTATACAGTAACAAAAAAATGTTTTTTATCTGTTATACATGCCATCAATAAATTTCATCATTATATAACAGGCTATCCCGTTATTCTGTATATTGATCATTCTGTTATTAAATATCTAGCTAATAAACCGATTACTAATGGATGAGTTACTCGGTGGTTATTACTATTGCAGGAATTTGATATCACCATCAAATATAGACTCGGGAGAGAAAATATTGTCACAGAATTCCTGTCCTACATACCCAAAACATATGACTCCTTAACAGTTGAAGATCAATTTCTAGATGAGCATTTGTTTGTCGTCACCACAAATCCACCTTAGTATGCTGATGTGGAAAATTATCTGGTAGTGAGAAAATTACTAGCACATCTATCATCAAGGGAAATAAAATTGATCGTCCAATGTAGCACATGATTCACTTGGATCGGTGGATATCTCTTCCACATAGGAGCTGGTCTCCAGATCTGCAGATGCATATGAGAGGACGAAATCTACAACATACTAAAGGCATGACATGACAAGCCCTGTGGTGAGAATTTTGCATACTGTAGGACTGGACACAATTTTTTTACAAATGGGCTATTATTGGCCCTCAATATTAAGGGATGCAAAGAAATACGTCGAGACCTGCGACAGTTGTCAGTGGATGGGAAAACCAGGTTAGGCTGATGAAATTCCCTTGAAAGAACAAGTAGTCGTTGAACCATTTGAGAGATGGGCACTAGAATTTGTTGGCCCCTTCAATACAAAGTCAAATCATAAGGCCTATATTCTAGTCGCAATGGACTACATGACAAAATGGGTAGAGGCGGAAGCCTTACCAAATGCAACAGAAGAAGTAGTCATCAAATTTCTTTTTAAATTATTTGTATGCTGTGGACTACCCAGGGAAGTAATCACTGATGAGGGGTCACAATTTAGAACCCATAGAATCACCACCACCCTGGAAAATTATCACATTAAGCACAAAGTTACTTCTCCATACCACCCACAGGCAAATGGGAAAGTAGAAAGCACTAATAAGGTCTTATAGGCAATCCTGACAAAGATTATCTCAATAAACCGACAGAATTGGGCTAATGAGCTCCCAAATTCCTTATGGAATTATATCACAACATGGCGTAACACCACTGACTACTCTCCTTATCACCTAGTATATGGGAAAGAACCCATATTCCCAATCGAGTTGGAGATCAAGACCCTAAGGATAGCCCAGGAAATTGGACTGGATCTAACAAAAGCACATAAACAACGCCTTCAATGACTCAATGAGTTGGATGAAGCACACCTGTCTGTTGTGGAGCGTACAACTATTATTCAGTAGCATAGAGTGACATGGCATGACAAACATATCAAGAAGAAATCATTGAAGAAAGGTGATTGGGCACTTCTCTATGATTCCAGATTTCAGGATTTTCCGGGAAAATTACAGACACGGTGGCTGGGACCATATGAAATTAATGAAGTCCATGATAATGGCATGGTCACTTTAAGCACCATCGAGAGGTCTGGATCTCTATTTTTGGTCAATGGACACCGACTATGACTTTACCATCAACTGCCTTCAAAATAATCTTTCTACCAGGAAGTAAGTAAGGACCCTACCATTCAAATTTTGGTTGGCTCAGAAGGTAACCCAACCACTCCAACTCCATAAATGATGAATTGTGTTGACACTGTACATATTGTATATAGTTTTTTTTATAGATCTAATTGAGTTGTTAGTTTTCTTTTTTTTAGTACTTTGGAAAATAAGAACTACAAAAGATGACTATAATGTACACAATTAGCACTCTTTTTTGTTCTGTTCTGTTGCTTTATCTTATCATGCAAACCCTGTCCCTCACAGAAAAATGAATATGTCATGTTCTGAAACAGTGATTGGGAAGCTATAATGAACTCATACCATCCAATATTTTATTTTGAAATAAACTGACCCATAACAATTGAATGAATTTAGTTGATGACTAATCAACCTTAGATTCAAGAACAAATACATTTTTTTTCCATGGGAGGTTTCCAAAATTACCTAATTAGATGGCTACAAATTTAACAGATGTCACAATTGTTGTTCCTTTGAGTAGTTTTTGTTCATTTCAACGAAACAATTGTCGTTCCTTTCACGTGACTGTTGTTGTTCATTTGAATGGAACAACTGTCGTTCCCTTCGCGTGATTGTTGTTCCTTTGAGTATTGTTGTTGTTCATTTGAACGGAGCAACTATCGTTCCCTTCATCGCGATTGTTGTTCCTTCATCTTGGGTCCCACTATGCATTCTAAAAAGGAACAATTGTTTTTCCTTCTGCGTTTTTCCTTGTTGTCATTCATTTCCTTCATGTTGATTAAAACGTTAGTCATTCCTTTGGGGTACCACTTTCACTAAGTAATTTTTACCAACATTATTTCTAACAATCTGTCATTATTTTGTGGACTATCTCTTATACCTTATCAAATTGTTTTTGGATTAAAGTCTTCGAAATATCTTAAATCTTGTTCATAATCTGTAACCACCATAATTTGTTTATTTTCCCTATAAACATACCAATATACTTGAATGGTAATTTGCCTTCATATTATAATAAGGAATATTAAGAACACTTTTACTTGGCATCCTTACACTTCTTTATTCCATCCCTTACTCTTAAGGAGTAGATGAGCCTCTCTTAATAGAGCCCTAAAAAAAAAAAATGAATAATGAGAAAAGAAAAAATATAAAAACAAATAAATACAAGTCATAAACTTCTCCCACAAAGATTAGGGGGTCTCATCATGAGTCAACCTACCATGATCATAGGATAATAACGTAAGTGACATTCCCACTATGGCTACCACACCAAGGCAATGGCCTTTGACATTTTTGTCAAAGGACAAGGGGTCTCATCACGGGTTGGCTTGTTCACTTAAGTTACAATCTAGTGAGTGGCATTATAATCATTTGGCTACCAAACCAGGATAGTGGCCTTTTTGGGAAAAGACGATTCAAATATTTTTTAAGGATACAAGCTCATCTATGGGTTAAAAGGAAACCCTGTCGAGGCTATGGACGCCTGATGACAGCAGTGGCTCTGCCTTTGGTATGGAAGTTTACCTTAAAAACACCAAGTTTTTGTGTGTCTCTAGATTTTGTTTACTCAATAACGGGGCTATCATTTTGGTTATACTCAATAACTCGGGAAAAGTAACAACATTATGATATGTGGAATATTTTTAAATGAACAAATTTAATTTATTCGACTTATTTATCCTTAAATGAAATTTGTGAGCATAGGTTCAATAAATTCAAATTTCCCACAAAATTGGACTATCGTTTATGATTACCATTAAATATGTTTTTTTTAAATTATACATGATTGGTCCCCACTAGCGGCGACAGCGTCATCATTACCTCTCACCATAAATACCTACACTCATTACTTTCACCTATGCTAATGGTTGAGGTCGACCTCCACATTAATGAGGGGAGTGGATGCTCGGCACACTTTTCGATAAGATTGTAATGATTGTAATAAATGGAAAACCCACATTTTTATACACTCGCTGTTCTATGATATTTTCTATTTTTTGTAATATTTTCCTCCAAGATGGTCTAACCAAGTCTACAACCAGGAACGATAGTCATTCTCATTTTCTGACAGAAAGATGGGTGGCTGAAGTCTGTGCAGGGAGCCAACATTACTATAGGTAACTGAGAAGGATAGAGAAATTCTACACCATCTGGGGTGGATGGAGTACTTCAACTAGTTGCAAGGATATGATACGAACATCACGCTTGAATTCTTTCAGAACATGTAGGGATAAATCTCCATGGTTCAAGACATATGAATTCCATTTACTTCGAAAATCTTAGCAGAGGTTACAGGTCTCCCTAACTCGGGCATTCAATGGACAGGAAGATATATAGCGCTCAAAGAAGATGTAGAATCCTTCGTAGACTCTGGAGAGGAATTGGACAAAAAGGGAAAGGGACTTAACCCCAACACTCTCATTGAACCATGGAAAGAACTGGAAGGGGTAATTCATAGGTACATCACCTGTGATGGATGATATATGTAATCCGACCATGCCACCTCAAACTTCTAGCAGCACTCAAACAAAGGTTAGTAATCAATATACCATTTTTTTCTAAATGCCATGTTACATGAGGTTTCTTTAAGAACACATAAATCCAAGGATCCTGTTACTATCATCAACCACCATGGATTAGTTAAACTGATACTAAATAAGGCTCTAAGTCAAACTCAATTAACCTGGGGTGATCGTATTTAGGCTAATAGACCTCTACAACTAGAACAACCTGAATTATACCATGATGACCCACCACAGCAAATTGAAGAGATGCAGGATGGGGAGACCACTGCCCAAATAGAACTTCCACCCACTCAACCCGAGGTCGAAGCAGACCCCATCCAAATTATAGAGACTCGGACCTCAGAAACAAAGGCACTAACGAGAAAGAGAAAAAGAGAAATAGTTGTTCCTAAAACCCCCATTGAGAGGAAGAGGAGAAGAAGACAGACAAGACATCTTGAAGAAATTCAGGAAATGACCAAGCAAATTCAAGAGACGACTGAAGAAATTCAGGACACAACAAAACAACCTGAAGAAATTCAGAACATTACAGAGCAGTATTTACAGGAAAATGTTAAGGAAATTGAACAGGAAGAACAAACCTCATAAGGAAACAGTCAGGAAGGCACCCAACCAACATTGGAGCACCTAACAGAACAATATTTTAAGAGCTATGAGATAGAAATAACTCAGGTTTTAGGGAGTTTAGGGACCTCAATTGACAAATATACCAATAGTCCAGAACAATATCCAGAACGTGCCTCTCCTTCAAAACCTGCTGAATATTTTCTTAAGATTGAAATTTCATTCCCAGAAGACACAACATAGGAAGAACCTCATCCCGAGGTAAGAATCCCTCTTGGACATACAAAGCATTTAGAAGGAATAGAGGAACAACCACCTGCTAACCAGGATGAAGAAAACCTTGAGACCCCTCACAAATAGAAATTAAGCAAAAACCATAGGAGAATCATAAAACTAAAAAAGGAAAACAAGCTATTGAAGAAAAGGGCTAAAAAGGTTGAAGTATTAAGGCAGAAAGTTGGCAAAATTAGGGAAATTATTAAAGAATTAAGAAAGAAACTACAAAAAGTTGATAAGGCTTATAAAATAAAGAAAAACAAAAGGCCTGGAGTGAAAGGAATAAACCCTCTTCCTAAAAGAGCAGTCACTACAAACTCTGTGGAGACACAGATAGACCCTAAAGAAATAATGACAACAGAAGAAACACTTCCTACAGAAATAATTGATGCTGAGGTATAAATAGATACCCTAGTATCAGAGGAACTAGCTCAATCCTTTGAGCAGGATGCCACCATTAGGAGATTGGAGGAAGAATTGATGCAGTCCCAACAAAGCTTGATTCAAAACAGAAATGAATTGATGACTATGGAAGAACATCAAGCATCTCAGTCTTAGGAACAAAGTTCTATTGTCGATAGACTGGAAGCAGAGATTATACATGCCCATCAAGCATTAACTCAATCCAGAGATGAGATGGATTATATGGAAGAATATCAAGCATCTCAGTATCAAGAACAAAATGACATCATTGATAGGCTAAAAGTAGATCTTACACAAGCCTAGCAAGCATTGGCTCAACCCAGAGGGGAGATGGTCACTATGGCTGAAAATCAAAAGGTTGTTAAACAGCTAAAGGACATATTAGTAACAGAAAGTGAGACTTATGTTGAGCTCACCAGAACCCAAGGGAAGGTGAAGAAGGTAAAAAACCATTTAGAAAAATATTTCGATCAAATAAAAGACATTTGTGATGTCTACTATGATGCAATCAATTGTAGAGATCCTACTACCAATTATACCCTATTCTTGTTGGAACGTTACCTATTGTTAAGGGTAAAATCCATCTGAGTAGGTAAGACAATTACATTTTCCACTATCCCTGAGTTCATTCCATGTTTTAGAGAACATGAAGAGAAAGTACAATACTTCATGTGTGAATTATACTTCCATAACTTCATTTTGGAAGATGACATGGGAAACAAACCTGGTCCCTTTATTGGGGATATACAATTTCAGGCATTCCTTTCCTTCACTAAGAACCAAGTCAGATGGGGAAAATCTCACAAGATTTTTATAAAGAGGGAAACTGGGTTAGATCTCTGGATCAAAGGAGAGCCCCCA